>ML816818.1:86708-98117 GCA_009831015.1 Picea engelmannii
TTCTTGATATGATAAGTAATCTTTATTTTCTGTACATTATCATTCTTATGATCTCCAACTCCTCTTGAGGCTACAACCTCTATTTTACAAGCAGTAACTTGCTAAGAGCACCAACTCTTTGGTTTCTCTAGCACCCACTAGAAGGAAGCACCAACTCCCTGAGTGTTCCAGCACCAACTGGATGGAAGCAACAACTTCCAGTCACACAGGCACCAACCTGTATGACAGAGAACAATAGTTCTCCCTTGCACCACCCTGCCACCTTGGTCTTTCTGGCTACAACCATATGGAATCTACAACTCCCTATGTTCAAGAAAAGAAACAACAATGTTGGTCACCTGTTCCCTCAAGAAGTTGTTCCTCTCAAGTGTTTTGATATATAGATTTTGGTCAATTGTTCCTCTCTTGAACCCTTTGTCTTGAATATACTTATCTAGTCTGTAATACCAGGCACGAGGAGATTGTTTCAACCCATATAAGTATTTCTTCAGCTTGCAGACAAAGTCAGGGTTATCTAACAGTTGGAAACCCTCTGGTTGTTCCATATAAACTTCTTCTTTTATATATCCATTTAGAAAAGTTGACTTGACATCCATTTGATAGAATTTAAACTGTTTATGACAAGCATATGCAAGAAATATTCTAATAGCTTCTAATATTGCTACAAGCGCAAATTTTTCATCAAAATACAGTCCTTCTATTTGAGCATATCCTTTGCAGACCAATATAGCCTTACTTCTTACAATAGTTCCTTGCACATTCATCTTATTTTTGTAGACCCATTTTGATCCTATTACATTTTCATCTGTTGGCCTAGGAACGAGTTCCCAAGTGTCATTATTTTCAATCTGGTCCAGTTCCTCATTCATTGATTTTAACCAATTTACATCTTTATTTTCTTCATTAAAGTTCTTAGGTTCCACCATGGATATGAAGGCCATATGTGATTTCTTGGTGTCTTTGATTATCCTTCTCCTAGTTTGTACACCTTTGTCCTTCTCACCAATTATCTGACTTTCAGGATGATTCTTTTGAGTAATTATGGAGGAAGGATTTGATGTTGATTGTTGTCCTGACTCTTCTTGTCTAGGTGTCTCTTCTCCATCTAATTCTTGGACCTGTTCATCTTCAGTTTCAGCTGTGTCCTCTGCAGTAGACTCAATATTGCTCACCTCTCTTACTGGGACTCCTTCATCAACCTTTAAATCAATGCAATCAACTATTTTATGCAATATTTTATTAAAGCATCCATATCCTTTACTATTGGTAGCATATCCTAAGAAGATGCCTTCATCAGCCCTGTCATCATACTTGCCAAGGTTTTCATTATTATTCTTTATGTAGCACTTACTCCCAAAGACTTTGAAGTGTTTGATTGAAGTAGGCCTTCCATACCACAGTTCATAAGGTGTCTTGTCACTATGTGGTTTGAGGTGGGATTTGTTAAGAATATGGATTGTTGTGTGTATTTCTTCTACCCAGTAAGTTTGACCAATGTTCATGTCATTCATCATTGACCTGGCCATTTGTTGCACTATTATGTTTTGCCTCTAAACTACTCCATTTTGTTGTGGAATTCCTGGGATTGTGTATTCTCTCTTGATCCCATGTTTATCATAGAATTCCTTGAAATCACTTGAAATAAATTCTCCTCCTCTGTCTGATCTTACTGCCTTTAACCTCTTGCGTGTTTGATTCTCAGTTAAAGCCTTAAATATTTTAAATTTCTCAAATGCTTCGGCTTTTTCTTTGAGAAAAGAAACCCAAGTCAGTCTGGAGTAATCATCAATGATAAGCATAAAGAATTTTTCCTTCCCTGTGCCTTCCTGTCTTAATGGTCCACATAACTCCATATGAACTAATTGGAGTGGTTTCTCTGTTGAAGTAGAGCTCTTGGATTTAAACTGTGTCCTGGTTAGCTTTCCTACTTGGCAAGGTTTACACATAGAGTCTTGTGGCTTTGATATTCTTGGAAGATCCTTTACTGCCTCAATCTTTTTGAGCTTGATTAAGTGGTCAAAGTTTATATGTTCAAGTCTCCTATGTCATAACCAACTTTCATCGTGTTTTCTTAGATGACATTCTTCTTTATCTTCTTTCAACACATATACATTATTTTTTGTCCTTATGCCTTTAGCCACCACTTGTCCTGAGTTTACAGACCATATCTTACAATCCTTGGAAGTGAACACCACTTCACATCCTCTGTCACACATTTGAATTACACTGAGAAAATTATGTTTCAACCCATCTACAAGAAGAACATCCTGGTCTTTTCCTTTACAATTACTCAAACTCACCATCCCTTTACCCTTGATTTTACCTGGTTCATCATTTCCAAAGGTTACATTTCTTGTTTTTCTTTTACTTATAGACAGAAACTCATCCTTGTCTCCAGTCATGTGCTTGGAACATCCACTATCTATATACCAGGGGTCTTTTTTTTTTTGAGATCAAAGTACTAGACCACATTTTTCACTATCTTTCTTTTTCCATGTGTTGGCATTTCTAGCTAAAGGATTTATCCTTGGATCTACCTTGTACTTCTTCAAATGGTAGTTTGCAGCTTTGTGGCTGAAGTTATGACAGTTATAACATTTGATCTCATTGTTCAGTATGTCAAAGTGATTGGTGCTACATTGTCTATTCATTGGCTGCTTAGTTCTATGTTGTAAAGATTGTTTATTTCTTGACCTCCTCAGTTGCATGTCTCAAAACTTAATTTGACAATTTGCAATCTTATGACCAAAATTAGAACACTAAAAATAGTAACCATGGAAGAAATTTTGGTACCTAGAGGATGGCCTTCTTCTTGGCATTTGTTGCTCCATCTTCTAATCTCTTTTTTTTTATCAAGGATCATCTTATCTTTATTAGGTTTTGCTGACAGATTACTCTCATGGTTTGATTGTCTGCTGACTTGGAACTTGATCATCTTTACTGGCTCTTTGCTTTATGGCTCTTTGTTGCTTGAACCATTTACATAACCTAAACCAATCTTCAACAGAGATCTTTGTTTTCTCAAAATGTCATTTATTTCTATCGTGTCTTTAATGCTTGGAATATTTTGGAGATACAATGTTTTAAACTTCTCCATCTCTTTTCTGGTTTTTACTACCTCTTCTTCCTAGGCTTCACATCTTGCCTTATTTTCTGATAATTGTTGTTTCAAAATGTCCTCTATTTTCTTTGCCTCTTCTAATTCCACTTTTAGCAGGGAAAAGTCTTCATTAGGTTCTTTATTGCCTTTCTCGAACTTTATGAGCAATTGTTTTTTATTTTTCTTCTTATATCTGAGTCTAGCAATTTCTTCTAGAGCACTGATCATTTCTCCTTCCAAGTCAACCACAACTTCTTCATCGTCAACATCACTTCATGTGCTTTTATTATCATAATCCTCATTGGCCATAAGAATAAATTCATTAATCTTATCTTCACAGGAAGAGTCATTGTCTGTGTCTTCAATAGAGTCATCATTGTTTACACATAAACTTTTCTTTTTACCGAATCTCTTGGGTTTGTACTTCTTTTCACCTTCAGAATTTTGATCATGTTTCTCGTGTGGGCACTTAGATGCAAAGTGACCTATCTTCCCACAGTTAAAAAATTTGAAGGGAAATTTTCCTTGGTACTTTCCTGATCCTTTCTTTAGTCTTCTCACAATTTTTTCTTCAATTTCATCAGTCTCAAAATCCTCATTCTTATCTTCTTTCAATGATGCTTCTCTAGAGGTGGGTTTATCTTTAACTATCCTCATTTCATATGCAGTCAAAGTTCCTAGAATTTGATCAAAAGCCAAATCTTTTAGATCATTAAGTTATCCTATAGCAGAAACCTTTAGGTTGAACCTATCTGGCAGAGATCTCAAAATGTTTTGAACTAAAGAGGCTTCCTCAATTTTTCCACCAAGTGCTTTCATTGCATTTACTAGTTCTTCAACTCTCAGAAAGTAATTCCCAATAGTTTCATCCTCTTTCATATTTAGTTGTTCAAACTGTACTCTATAGGTTTGAATCTTGGTGTCCTTTACCTTCTCATTACCTTCATAACTGCTAATGAGTTTGTCCCACATTTCTTTGGCAGTTTCTAAGTGCATAACTTTAAAAAATCCTACTTCTGTAAGCCCACTCAGAATAGCATTCATAGCCTTAGCATTGAAGCTGAATTCTAGCTTGTCATCCTTATTAGCTAGTACAATTGGCTTTACATAACCAGTCTCTACCACATCCCAGACATCTGCACCTAAAGCCATTATGTAGGTTCTCATCCTAAATTTCCAGAAGGCAAAGTTCGTTCCATTGAATAGGGGAGCCTTATTGGTTGAAGTTCCTTAATGGCTAGTCATGTTTAAGCTCTAGGATCTACCCTTAGATAAAAGGAACCAGCTCTGATACCAATTGTTGGAAAACAGAGAGGGGGGGTGAATCAGTTGTTACTATGATTAAACAATTATGCCCATTTTAAACTCTTTAAAAAACACTCAATGACGATCACAATAATGCAAGGAAGTAAGCAATAGAATATTCAACATCAATCACACACATGAAATATACAGAGACAAATATTTCCTGAGGAAACCCATAAAGGGAAAAACCTCTTCTTATTGATATGATAAGTAATCTTTATTTTTTGTACATTATCATTCTTATGAGATCCAACTCCTCTTGAGGCTACAACCTCTTTTTTACAAGAAGCAACTTGTTGAGAGCACCAACTCTCTAGTTTCTCTAGCACCCACTAGAAGGAAGCACCAACTCCCTGAGTGTTCCAACACCAACTGGATGGAAGCACCAACTTCCAGTCATGTAGTCACCAACCTGTATGACAGAGAACAATATTTCTCTCTTGCACCACCCTGCCACCCTGGTCTTTCTGGATGCAACAAGATGGAAGCTACAACTCCCTGTGTTCAAGCACCCACTTGAAACTCTGAGGAAAATTGTCCTCCCTAGCACCTCCCTAGAACCTCCCTACCACCTTGAATATAAAACTTTGTTCCTAAACCTTATTAAAGTGATACAGTGTTTTTCAAAAGGCTTACCAGTCTCATCACTATTTTTTTGCACTGCTATGCTCTACCTGCATCAGTGTCTTCCTTCTCACATCTCCTTGAGATTTATGTTCTTCTACTCTGTCTCTGAATGGGCACCTCATATTTCTCTTCCTCTCTCAAATAATCATTTCTCCTCTATCTCTTTCTTATGTGCTTTATGCTCTGTGTATTATTTCCATTCAATGCGCTACACCTCTTCTGTGTGTTTCATCTCTTGCACACAGCATGCTTCTACCCGCATGAATAAATCTAAACAGAAGAAACCATATATTCTTTGTTCTACACATATTTATCATGCCAAGTCCTCTGCCAGGGCATACACTCAACTCTTCGTCCTATCTGGTGATCATCCTAAGTTTGTTCTTCATCAGTGGTCGTTATCCTGATATTATTTGGCTTCTTTTGCAATTACAGTCTTCGACGCATTTCCATCTATAATTATCTATATGATGAATCTTCACTTCACTAGCAGTTACCTCGAGACTCTTCAGCTCCTATGGGATCACACTCAAGCTCCTCTAATTCTCTGGCATATGAAATCACTTCGTCCTGGAAGTTACTGAGAAACCTTCTGCACGTTCATCCCTTTGGCACCTTTTCTCTTTCTGAGAAATATACACAGTGGGCACTGGCTTTTCTGGCTAAGCCCCTTCCTTTCACATTACCACCGGTGGTGACCAGGGGACAATCACTTTGAGACTTCGCATTTCGAGTCATCTATCATGATTCACCCCAACTCTCCTAACTCTCAATCTCCCAAACTCTAAAGTGGAGCCTAGCGATGTGTTAGCTCCTCCCTTAATATGGCCTTGGGCGATGAGCTCACATGACCATGTGATTGCGGGCATGTCCAAAGGTGGTTTTAGACCAAACTTCTTTTCGCCCTGTAATTCACTACGAGCCTCCATGCATCCTTTCTCCAAAATCGTGGTTTCGATTGTGGCCCGCTCATGAAGAATTAAGACACGAGCATGTTCTGTCCCTGCAATGGAGAAAGATCGTCGATCTCACGATATTGATGGTGCTCCTGAATGGATGGTTCATATATTTCCTCTCAAGTCTGCAGACCAGATATCACCTTCCTACTTCAAAGGCTGAGATTTACTTCGTGATCCAAGCTCTGGGAGTTTCAGATCTCAAACCCTATTGTTGTTGACTAGATATCTTCTAGAATGGAAGATTTGCTGACATTTGTCCTCTTCTATCGATGGCTCTGCCTTCTTTCCTTTTTCCATGCACGATCCATAGTCTCAATGATCAGGTGACATGTGGCCCTCCAAACCAACGAACGATATCGATTTCGCCTTTCGTGATTTAGGAGTTTTGATTCTCAAAATCTTCTTACTCCCGGAGCATTTCACCTAGATTCCATGATCCAACGATGCGTGTCCCTTTTGGATCAAAGTTCAAAATCCTCAGTGATCTGACGGTCCATATCTCACCTTCGCAAATCAAGATTTCGCTACTTTGCATTTCAAAGGTTGCCTAATCGACGGTCCACGATCTTCCATATTTCAACGGTCTAGATCTCTTCTTCGAGAACTCAGACTTTGTTCTTTGTCATGCCAGATCAAAGGTCCATGCTCTCCCTTTGATCGAATACTGTGATCAAATCACAACCTCGCATGTCAGGTGTTTGAACGTGAGCCAACCCTGACTCTTCCAACTCCTGATATCCAAAATACTCTAGATCAATGGCCCACAATCCTCAGTGATCTAACGGTCCAGATCTTATCGTGACTTCACGTTTCCCGAAGTTGGAGGACTACTCACCTCCCTTCTTCCGACTTCCAATTTTCTGAAACCTGGTCCAGATCAATGGCTCACAACTCCCCATGATCGAACGATCTAGATAAACTCTTGAACTCAAACATCACGAGTTCCTACAACTCTTACCTTTGAATTTTTAGTCAATGAAATGTTGATCTCTCACCACGTGTCCTCTGGATCCAACGGCTCAGATCTCATCGAGACTTCGCATTTCGCGGAGTTGGAGGATGGGTCTCGACCATTATCCTCTTCACAGTTATACTAGATCTGATAGATCTTGGTCCTCAGTGCTCAGATCCAACAAATCAAATCTGTACTTCTCCTTTGAGCTTCCTCTGGTCACCGGACTTTGATCTAACGAACATCGGGTATTCGGGATTGGTGATCCAATGGCCATTGTTGCTCCTCCTCCTGAGCTTGCACATCCTCTCGACTTGGAATAATTCCTAAGTATCAAAGGTTCTACGAGTCCTGATGATTTTGGGTCTCTTCTACATTTTTGAGAACGCTATCTCTCCTGAGCTTTGGTAATGGAATTAACCTCGGCCATGGCGCACACTTGTTCTCTGCATGGAACTCTGGACTATTTTTCCTGAGCTTTGATTGCACACTCTAACAATAATCATGCCATTTTTGTTGTTGTTCTTTCCTGTCGACATGCCATCATCATTGTTGTTCTTTCCATCAATGACAAGCACACTCTGCCTGTAAACATGCCAACAGTTACATAGTACAGAAGAGCATTGAGAGTGGGATATTAAAGTAAAACATGGGAAGTATAAGATCCTATCACAACCATATAGGCCACGGTGTTCGTGGAAACTCCATAGTGAGTGCACTTTCTTTGTATTTGTATCTCATCACTGAGAAGAAAAGAGCAAGGCATAGGCCTCACCTTCCAGTTAGGTTTTTCCCATATTAGGTTTTTCCAGGGTACGTCTTGTACTCATTGTGTGTGAATAGTGTGTCATTTTCCTAGCTTCTTTCATTTCATTTTTAGTTTATTTTAGTATTTTTTGCATTAAGATGATAATATTAAATATGATTCTTAAGAAAAAACATTGCATAATAAGGGATTATAGAATATTGCAAGATCTATTATGTCGAATTGTTCTAGTGGAATATCCACAATAATTTATAGATCAGATATAAGTAGGACAAGAAGGCATCGAAGCTCATTTAGCAACTACAACAAGATCCTAGTGCATCAAATAAATTTGGGTGGAAGAATGATTAAGTTTGGTATAACGATTGCATATACTTATGTAAGGTTTCTCTACTAAAAAAAAAAGTCCTAAAACTACACACCTCTCCTCTAGGGGGACACTTCGGATTTATGAAAACTTACAACATGACCAGAAAGGATTTTTTATGGGAAGGTCTTAAAACCAATGTTCAAAATTTTTTAGCAAAATTTGTGGTTTTCCAACAAAATAAAAGATATACAAGCAAGACATTATGTCTTCTAGAACCATCACCCATACCAAGTCAACACTGGGAAGAGGTCTCAGTGGATTTTATTACAACTCTACCAAATTTCAAAGGAAATAATTTTTATGTGGTGGTGGTGGATTGACTCATTAAGTATGCCCACTTTTGCTCAATTTCTCATCCTTTTAAATCAATTACAATAGTTGTAGAAGTCATGCAAACAGTTCATAAGTTATATGGAAACCCCAAGTTTATTGCAAGTGGCAGAGATCCAATTTTCATGGGTAATTTTTTGACTAACTTTTTTTCTTGCTTGGGTATTGAATTATCTCATATCGCATCTTACCGTTCTCGGTTTGATGGACTAACTAAGATTGTGAAAAAGTGTCTAGAAGTTTATCTCAATTTCTTTGCATCTGATAAACGAACATAATGGGTCAAGTGGTTACCTTAGTAGAATGGCGTAAAAACACTTCTGTCCATACTTCATTCAATATGTCCCCATTTATGGCACTCTATAGGTATAATTCTCCATCGATCTCATCACTCTTGAGAGGAAAATCTAGGGTTCAATCAATGGAGGATCACATAAAACAACAACAAGGGGTTCTCCAACTATTGAAGGACAACTTCGTTAAAGAACAAAATAGGATAAAACAACAAGTTGATCAACATATCAATGAAAGGAACTTTGAAGTGGGCAATTGGGTATTTATGAGGTTGTAACCATACAAATATATGTCCCTCAAGAAAAAAAAATAAGGATAATAAATTGGCACTCCCTATAAGGTGTTGTACATGATTGGCAATATGGCTTACAAACTAGACTTACCTCCATATTCACATGTTCATCTGGTTTTCCATGTTTCATGTTTAAACAAGGTAATTGGAAACAAGATCCCATTTCAAACTAATTTTCTAGAGATTTACAAAGAAGGGAAAATCATACTAGAACCTAAAAAAGTCTTGTAAATAAAGATTGAGTAGCTACAAAATCAAGAAAATACCGAGTACCTCATCAAGTGGAAGAACTTTCCAATAGAATATGCAACATGGGAAGATAAGTTATTCATTTAGAAACATCCACATCTAATCAAGTGTTGAGGGAAACACTTGTTTAAATGTAAAGGGCATGTTAAACCCTAAATATTGATACATTACATTTTTATAATTATATTAGTGTTATCATTATTGGTCAACTAGGCCCTTTAACTATAAGTGTACCCTTTGTATCCTACATATAC
Organism: Picea engelmannii; assembly: GCA_009831015.1. Classification (NCBI taxonomy): domain Eukaryota; kingdom Viridiplantae; phylum Streptophyta; class Pinopsida; order Pinales; family Pinaceae; genus Picea; species Picea engelmannii. The sequence continues at coordinate 96,207 of ML816818.1, forward strand.
CAAGGAGACCTAGTTTTAGAGATCATCTCATATTATGCAATTTCCATTTTGTAAAGGGGTTTCCTCCTCGATGAGGCTTCTTATTCTTTCATCTCAAGAAATTGAGTTACTTCTTCTTTCTATTTTTATGTTATTTGTGTATTTGGTGCATAACACCTTCTCTTCACTTATATATTAAAAGAAGAGAAACCCTTGATCGTTTTATTCTTTGCTACCTCACAATCTTTGGTTTTTATTTCCTACTAACCTAAAGTATTATTTTGCTCCAAAATACATAGCTTATCTTTAATATTCCCTAATGGATGTATCTATTTCTCCTTCATTACCTTTAATTCAACAAATCAAAATCTCCCCAAAACTTTATAGATGTAGTTTCACATGTACTTAATGTGTTCTATTATTTCTTCACGGATGTTTTTGGAAGGAATTTTTCCTTGTTGGGATCAAGGAGATCTATAAAGTTTTTTCCAGTGGGTTTTTCCACACTAGACTCTAGTGAAATAACACAAATTCGTTTAACATCCTTATCCATAGACATTACCTCTAGGAATGTTATATGATTTGTTTTCTGTTTTCCTAAATCTAGGTTGATTTTATGTTTTTTGTAGTATATGAAAATCCTATGTGTGATGAGATCATCCCAAGTTCATTTTTTTATCACACATATCTTCAAATCAAATGGATTTTGGCAATCATTTTCTATGATACACTCTTAGACATCGAGAACAAATGGCCAATTGCAAATTTTGATCTTCCTTGTTTTATGTCTGCTTGCAAATAAGACCTTTATGAATAGGGCATGTAAAATACAGTCCCTTGGGAATTTTTTCTCAAGATACTCTGACCCATATTTTGGAGCAATAATCCTTGATACATAATGGGGATGGTAGAAGATTTCATGGAGTACATAAATGCAAGAGAAGACCAATACACTTATTGGCTTGTCTGAAAAGGGCCAACTTCTCAAGAATAAAACATTGACGCTACTTATACTTATAGTACAAATAGTAGAAGCTTTGAATATCCCTTATTCATGCTTTTGTCAAACATGGTGATTTATCATTGGAATCGGCACCAAGTTCCCTATTTGGATGGAAAGACCATAAGCAAGCTATATCACAACATGGAATTTATCCACCATAATCACAATTCACAAGCACTAAATCAAAAAAATCTTCCTCTTCCTCATTGGATTCATCCATATCATCCTCTTGTAAGTCCTTGTCAAATTATTCATTAGTGACTAAAATTTTGGATTTTTTCTTTGGGAAGGATCTCTACATCCTCATTAAATGGTTTCATTTTTTTAGATTGAATCTATAGTGAACTTTTCAAAACCTCTTATTTTCTCAAATTGTATTCTCTCTAGTGCATCCCCTCAATCGAAGATAAATTTTCTAATAAATCACTACCATAGTTACCAACTTGACGAGAATTGTGACCTCAAAATGAGAACTCTATCCTTGAAAACCTATTTTTGGGTCAAAAATAATAAAATCAACCCATGAATTGAAAAGTGGTACTACTAGTAGCACCATTTTTCTTTTCAAGGCTAACTTTACAACCTTTTGCAACCATGGCCTTAAACCCTTGTAACATTGTTGAAAAAAACCTTAAAAACAACCCTTGAATCAAAATGTGGTGCTACTGGTGGCACATTTTTTGGGGAGGGATTAAACTTAAAACATTTTTCAACCATGGCATTAACAACCTTGTAAGTTTGCTAACCAAAACCTTAAAATAAATTCTTGAATTAAAAATTGGCACTACTAGAAACTATTTTTTAGGGGAGGTTAAAGTACAACTTGTTTGACACTATGGTCTTAATAATTGGTACCATCACAACCAAAAATTGAAAAGTGGTGCTACCAGTAATGACGCCCCCCCCCCCCAAAAAAAAAAAAAAAAAAA
>ML816818.1:100092-114171 GCA_009831015.1 Picea engelmannii
TGACTAGTCATCAACATTGTCTTCAAGATATTTTATAAATGACTTTTCAAATAATGATGCCCCACTTTTATCATATGTCGACGTTATATTATCAATAATAGGTATGGTCATTTCCATCATGTTTGTTGTTGGTTTTCTTGCAATGAAGGTAGGAGATTGATTAGGTTGTCGAATAAAAAGTTCCCTTGGGTTTTCTCTTGGGGTGAACATGTTTTCCCTTGGGGTGAGCATGGAATCTACCTTTGGAGTGATAGGTGCTTCTTCACTATCACTTAAAAATGATACATTGGTAATATCCTTCTTGGGATTGTATCTACATGAATTCATGCGGATCCTTGACCTTTTAGTGACATGCCTTGGAGTCAACAATGATTTTTTCCTTACTTGAACAGGTTTTTCATTAATAGGTAAAGTAACTATTCCATATTGAATGGAAGGAGATCCCTCGCTTTGGCCCATAGACATTTTTTGTGAGGGAAATCTCCTTACGAACTAGCAAATAGGGTTATGCTTTGCATGTAGATATGACCAAGAGAAAATCTACTTTCTACCTTCGTCCCCAGACTTAAATCCTATTTCTTTTCAGTAAAACATGGCTATATCCACCTAACTTGTTCCAGGCGTTTGGTGTCGATCCCTTGTCTCACTTAATCACTTGTTTGCAGTTCTCCTTTCCAACGCTAACTTGCATACAAGACAAGCAACAAATACACATGCATCTTACCTATAGACTAACAGGTTAGAGATTCAAACATGTACTTAACAAATTATGAATAACTCATGAATTGGGACGGGAAAAGCATTTTCTTTATTACTTTGAATGAGTCAACTTACAAAAATTCGAGACCGTCCACCGCTCCGCGAACCTGATCTTGGGCTCCTCTTCAATTGTCCTCCAACGTATTTTCTTTGTATCTCTTCTGGCACAAGGAAGGCTAAAGGGTTGGGACAATGGGAATATGCAAATGGGAAGAGTTTCTTTGCTATATTTTTCCTCTTCCAAATGGGAACCCTAGCCCTTCTTTTATAGGCTAGAAGAATCTAGGTATTTGGACGAACCCTCGGCCATGCATGGTCGGGAGTTTCAGTTAACTCACCCAGAGTTGTGTGTTATGTTGGCAACTTTCCTTTTTTCGTGCTTTTGTCAGTCCACGCGGGTTGTTTTAGGTCAGCTAGAATGTACACGCATGCAGTAATGGAGTAGGGCACATGGGCCCTTACAAAAGAGGTTTTTTAAAGAGTTTCTCAGCAGTGCTTTGGCAAATAAGGGATATGAGATGGCCTGATGCCAGGTAAGCATGTATGGTGCAATTTAGGGTTATAACATATTCCCCCTAATGTGTGAGTTCAGAAGAGCATCTGATGGCCGAAATATATTACCAATCTTTATTGATGTGCCGAACAAATGTAAAATAACGGGAGACGTCGTCTGTAAAATAACAAATGTCTCACCAAGGTGGGCATATCCATGCTCGAGATAAAATAGAATCACGGCTACCAATCAAATACATTGTAGATCCATGTCATATAACTATATAAAGAGTAGTCGTGAACAATACATAGCGGAGCTACATCTCGAAATCAAAAAGATATACATATAGAGTATCCATATTCTAGAAGCTGATACGGCCTGATGGCTAGAGATGAGGTCTTCAGATCTCAAGAAACTACTTCAAAATCTTCAAAACTTGGGTAGGAGTGTAATATGAGTGTATGACTGCACTACCCAGAGGTCTTCGACAGCTCGTCGGTCATGGACTTGATGATCAAACTGAAGGCTTCATTGATTTTGAACAAGGACTTGATTGGACATTCAGGATGGCTGAGTATGAGGGCAAGAGACAAATTGCAGAGGGGCCGACTCAGGCTTGGTGAAAAACTTCCCTTGGACAATAGCACGACAAATGATGAGACTCAGGCAGCATGGCATTAATCATAAGTCTACGAAGTAGGAGGCAAATCAAATTCTCCATATGTTTGGAAGGATAACCAAATGGTGGAGGACACAACTCTATATAGCGAGAACAGCTTCCTAAGGTCGTACTACACCCATAGTTTGATGAACAAATGGATAGATGTGCTTTATCCAAGGGTGACTCATTATGCTGCCAATAAAGAAAATACTTTTCCCTTCCTCTTTTTGGGGTATATTTGATTTTTTTTTTGTCTTTTTCAATAATTTTGGGAAAAAGAATAAAGGAATATTACGTTACAATGGAGGAACGAGTGTTGCAAACATACAAGTTCAAGGCACAAGGACAAGACTGATGTTCTAGTATAATGATACTCGAAAAAAATCCTCCGGGGGCCAAGGGTGTTAAGACGCATAAGAAAATTGTTACAAGGCTGGTGTATAAGGTATGCAAACATAGTTAATAAAACACACAATGGTAACGTCCTTCGATGTAAGTTTAACGAGCCCAAAGTAGGTAAGATCGGTGGTTTTTCATATTTAGAGAGTCTGAAAAAACATAAAAGGAGACTCCATTGGGGAACCTTTTTCGAAGATAGTCTAGTCGGTTCGAAAAAGGGGTAAACTAGCACCGACAAGACGTCTATTCAAAACTATTTTAATGAGTGTGACAAGGACAAGATCACTCGACCATTTTTTCATTTTTAAGGAGTCTGAAAAAATATTAACTATGGACTCCGTCAGGAATGTTCTTATGGACCAATTTAACGAGTATGAAAGAATAAGGTCACTCGGCGATCTTTTCAATTTTAGGGAGTCTGAAAAGAGCTTGACTATGGACTCCATGGGGGTTCCTTCTTCGTAATTTTAGTCCCTCAGGCCCGAAAAAGGGATAAAATTATAACTAAGAGTACTCTTCTATAGAGCTGAAGTTTCATAGAGTATACCTGTGTTCATACAGTTGACCGTCCAGACTGAAAAAGGGGTAAACTACCACCGGATAGACGTGACTTCAAATCTCAATTTAACGAGCGTGAAAGGCCACAAGATCGCTCAGCAATCTTTTCATATTTAGAGGGTCTGAAAAGGGCTTAAAAGAAGACCCATTATTTGTTGGCAGTCCTGAGGGTGAGGTCAAGAGAGAAGAAGAATCATGCAAATGAGGCTCAAACTCGTATTCAGGAAAAACTACAAGGACTCATGAGCCTACAGTGTTTTAGGGACAGCATGAATTCCATAATGCAACCAGGATCTACTTAGGGCATCCATGTTCTGGTAAGCTCTACCACCAAGTTGTGACACTTATAAAGCAGAGATGATGGTTTTGTGTCACATCCTGATGGGATCGATCCTATGGCAAAGGAAAAAGACAACGAGATACAAAAATCAGGGTAAAAACCTAATGTTCCAGTTGATCCTCAAAAACAATTTCCACGGACTGTCAAAAAATACTCAAAACTCAAAAAAAAATGTCCCAATACCTGATCAAATCCCTTCTATGCAACTCCTGAATCACTCTAAATGTTTTTTGGTATAAATAAAATGATAAGGGAGGCCAAAAAAGTGACAAAAAGAGGCCAAAAAGTATATAAATAGAGGTTGGAAGCTCATTATCACCATTGTTGATTTGGAAATTAACTCTGGAGCCAAAAGACCCCCTTTGAGTAAAGTGGTGATTTTGGGAGCTACAGTGGATGAAACGAACTTATGTATTTATTTATGCATTGGGTTTCATTTTTTAGGGGGGCATCGACCTTTAAAAAGTCGGCCCTAGGTCCACGCAGGTTGTCTCAGGACAGGCTGCGTGTACATTCGGGCAGAGTAAACTCTGCACATGTGTACACGTGACTGTCACCATTACAGCATGTGTGGGCCCCCTTATGGAATGAAAAAGGCACAAAAAGTAAGGGTTTAACTCTCCTAAACCTTTTTGTTTTGCAAGATGTATGTCCATTGGAGAGAAAGAGAGCATGAAGAGGTGAATGAGTTGGTCAGGGAGGACCCCAATGCTGTGGCGACGTTGATGCAGTGTGGGTTACTCAAGTTTTTTTTGTGTCCTTTCATGCGGTCACAACCTAGGATACTGAATGCCTTGGTTGACTACTAGAATCCGAATGAAGAGGCATTCATGTTAGAGGGGCAGTCATTGGTGCCCATGGTCAAGGAAATTTACTTTTTGACTGGCCTCTCTAGGAGAGGGGAACCAGTCAATTTCCAGACTTTTTCTGCAGGGCCGCATAACATAGCGGAATTGATAGTTCTATATTGTACAGCTGATACAGACCGCTCGAGCACGCAAGTGTCCATAAGCAAGATCACTAACTTATCACTACAGGTGATAGTATTGCTTATTGGGAAAATTACTGGTTCTGCGGCTCTACATCGGGCATCCCGTGCACAGATGAATTGTGCAGTCCAGTGATTAAATGCACAAGTTTTTGATTGGAGTACCACTTTGCTTGAGTGTATGAAGAGGCAATTGACAGATTGTCATTTGCAGACACATAGGAACTTTGGTTTCGGGACCATTCTATGTTCCTTCTTTTTTGAGAGAGTTCTGAGTTTTAGTCCTCGAGTAGTAGTACGAGGACACCAGGCCTCTCTTCCTGTTGTGTGTATATGGGCAGTACTACTACCGCGATAGGGTGGTGGAAGGACCAATGAGTCCTTCAATGATGACTTTTTTGCATGGTTGTCACGACAGATCCCAGTTATAGAGGACTACCCCTATGCCGAGATTGATTTTTCGAGAGACCCGTAGATACCAGTACCTCCTAGTGAGGAGCGAGGGGAGATGGGTAAGTCTCCACCTTTGCAGTTTTTTTGTTGTATATGTAATTTTTATGTTGTTTTGTTATATATATCATTTTTTTTTGTTATGCCAGAGTATTTGACGGATATGTGTTTCATTGTGTGCAGATGTGGGACCAGTGCGACCCGCTAACTATGCGAGGAACAAGGGCCGCACCTACCACAGCAGGGGGACCAGCAGTAGCAGAAGATCTTCCAGCCGGGGAGGCTAAGAGGGTATTGAGATGGGTTGAGTGTAACTTTATTGCACTCACTCGCACGGTCCCGATGGAAGAGATTGAGGACCTGCCACCATCTATGTAGCCTCATGTAGTGGGGGCACCACAGACATGGGTCCGGTTGTTTCGGCGTTTAGCCAATGTTTTGGACCAGTATAATAGGGCCCACAGGCCCTAACTTTAGCTAGACATTTTTGACATGCCACGAGCACTACTTGTATATATTTTTTGAGGGCATAAGCCATGTGATTCATTATTGGTCCTATTTTTTAGGTGCTTGCATCCATCTATGTACTCTGGTTACTTTATGATATTATATATGGTTTTTTGGTCTTTTGTGTCTTATGGATCATGTGTGCAAAAACGTATTTGCATGCTTATGTTAATGTTCTTTCATATGTGTGCAAGATGGCAATCTAAAATTTGATTAGCTAGAGTATATGTAACTTGGTTTAATCTCCTAGGAACATGAAAATATGTAATATAATCAAAGTTTCATTCTAAGAGACGTACCCTAAGGAATCGTTGGTGTAAAGTTGGATCATGAACCCGGTATACTCTATTTAACTGAGACACAACCAGTTGAGCGTCGAGATAGACCCGGAGATGAGAGATACCTAATGACAAAGCGTCATGAAGCAACTCGATAACTGCACTATACTCGACAACATTATTTGTGGTGTCACCTAAGCATATCCCTCCGGAAGATAATAATTGGCCTTGAGGTGTAAAGATTAACCAAGCTATGGAGGCAAGCCTCCAAGTGTGCCGACTAGCACCATTTGCATACCCAATGAACACCTCAGAATCACTTGATATCTTCCACAGTGACGAAAGATAATATCAATGACACGTCCATAATACTAAAAGAAATTAAAAAGTAATAGTACAAAGACTATACATATGTTACAAAAAGTTACCCACAGTGACCTGCCTATGAGTAATACTTCTTGAGGTAGAGCCCATTTCTAGGCTCCGCCAAATAATTCCCTTCAAAATCAACCAGATGATAAACGCCCTTTTTTAAAACCTATTTTATGATGAAAGGTCTGAACCACATATGTTTGAATTTTCCTACCCCCAAGGGGTCCTTATCTTGGTCATAAACCAGGACAAGGTCGCCTTTAGAGAAAATCTGAGGGTGAACGGACTGATCATACTGACACTTGACCTTATGTTTGTGGGCCTCATTGGCCAAGGCCATATCACGATGCTTCTCATTGAGCTGCTCAAGGTATACTAACCATTCTTCGAGTGGAGAAGTGTCTGAAAATAATTGTACTGCCAATTTTAGAGACGGGATCTGACATTCGATGGGCAAGACAGCCTCCAGCCCGTAAACGAGTTGAAAAGGTGAGAAAATGGTTGCAGTCTTAATAGATGTTCGGTAAGCCCATAATGTTGAGTATAACATCAAATGCCAATTTGACTTGGCTGAGTTGATAGTTCGTTGTAGAATAGTCTTAAGAGTTTTGTTTACAGCTTCCACCTACCCATTGGCTTGGGGGTAGTAGGGTGATGAATTTTATTTCCATAACCCAAGATTTGATGTTAATTCGGTCATCATCTGATTCTGAAAGTGACTTCCATGGTCAGTGACAATCTCCCTCGGGACGCTGAACCTTGCTATGATTTGGTTGAATAAAAAGAGAGTTGCTTTCTCTCCATCATATTTAAACGTTGGCATAGCTTCGACCCACTTTTTGAAGTAGTCTACAGCTACGATGATATAACAATCCCCCCTTGTTGAAGGGGGGTTTCAAGTAGTGTAATCAATCCCCCACTTGGTGAAGGGACCAACTGTGATGACAAGAAACATGGGAGCAGGATGTGCCCTCATCTTCCGAGAGAAGATTTTTCATGGATGGCACTTCTTGACCCATTCAATACAATCTTTGATAAGTGTCGGCTAGAAGTAACCTGCTCGTAGAATCTTTTGGGTTGTTTCCAACCCAGACAAATGACCACCACAAGCTCTGGTATGGCAATCGTTAAGCACAATAACTGCTTCCTCGTGAATGAGACATCGACGTAGGATGCAGTCCACGCCTCTCTGATACAATGTATCATCGATTATGAGATAATTCTTAGCCTGATGGCATATACGTCGATGCTCATCATGAGAAGTAGTGGTGGGGCACTTCAAAGTCTAGAGATAGATAAGTATATCTCCATACCAAGGATCCGAAGATGTGATCAAAAACATATCTCCCAGGATAGGCGATTCTTCAGGCACAACGTCACCTGACTCAACCGGAAGTTCTGAAATAAGTTCTATGAAGACCAGTGACTTTTTGGACTTTGCTGAAACGAAGTCTAAGTCAAACTCCTAGAGGATGACTATCCATCTACTAATTTTTTCGCCTATTACCCGTCGTGTCAACATGCACTGGAATGGATTCACGACAGCAATGATGGTGGTCTTGCGAAACATAACATAATGACGGAACCGTTGAACAGCATGAACTGCTGCCAACGCAAGTTTTTCAATGTGAGAATAATTGAGTTCTGGTCCTACGAGGCCTCGGCTTAGGTAATAGATCACGTATTATGAGAACAAGTCATCTTCATGAACTAAAACCATGCCAATAGTTAACTCTGTTGCAGCTAGATATAATAAGAAATATTTGTTATAGTTAAGTGGCTGGAGCAGAGGGGTAGTTGTAAGGGCATGTTTTAATGCATTGAAAGAGCATTGAGAAGCATCATCCTAGTAAAAAGGAACATCTTTCTTTAGTAAGCGCATAAATCCCTTGGTGATCTCGGCATAGTTGGCGATGCATCATAAAAAATTTGCCTTGCCTTGTAGACTCTAAAGTTGAAGGATTGTGCATGGGTGGGGCAACTGAATTATTGCCTCAACCTTGAGAGGATCGACCATGATCCCTATTGTTGACACTATGAAACCTAAAAATTGTCCTGACGTTACGCAGAAGCTGCACTTGTTTGGATTCAGGCGAATCTGAAAGTAGCAACAACGTTCGAAGATAAGTCGGAGGTGTGTGGGATGATCTGTTCTCTTGCGAGATTGAGATGATAAATCATCTAAGTAAGCCTCAACTATATGCTTGAGGTCATGAAAAGAAAAATACATGGCTCCCTGAAAGGTGGCTCCAGCATTTTTGAGACCAAAAGTCATTTTATGATACGCGAATGTACCCCATGGATAGATGAATGTATTTTTGTGTTGGTCTTTGGGTTTTATTTTTATTTGATTATATCCCGAAAAATCGTCCATGAAAGAAAAGGCTTCACAACCCACACATTCATCAATTATCTGGTTGATGAATGGTGTGGGAAAATTATCTTTAGGATAGGCCTTGTTCAAATCACGGAAGTCGGTACATACACGAATCGTGCCTTGTTTTTTATTGACCGGCACAGGGTTTGACACCCATTGGGTCAAATGGATTGGATAGATAAACCCAGCTTTTAGCAATTTCTCAACCTCAACCTTAATGGTTGCTTCTTTCTTAGGATTAATAGGACGAAGCTTCTACTGAACAGGCTTGGCATCAGGATACGTTGTGATTTCATGTTCAACTATTTTTGGATTGATACCTGGCATCTCCTCATAAGACCAGGAAAAAATGTCGCGGAATTCTTTGAAAAGATCTGCGTATATTTGAATCTCTTCGAGGGAGCAATCTGCTCCAATGAATACATTCTCCATGATGCCATGGTTTCGTGATATATTGATTGGTAAGGTTTCATCTATAGTTTCCATATTACCCTCAGCATAAACCTCATGTGTAGCTAAGGGGTTAATAGGACAAGACCGATCTCCCATCATAGTCATGGTGAATTCTCCCGCTTCAATTTGGCTTAACTCTAGGAGGAAGTATGATCTGTGATGAAGATTTTCCTAGGGTTTATCGGGACTAGTCATCGCTTCAATTATTTCTTTGCCAGAGGGAAATACTAAGTCTAATGAATCAGTGTGAGAGAGAGAACCTTGAGCCCAAATAGGCTCTAGAGGAGGATCTAACTCTTGTGCAAGAGCTGGATCAGTGTGGGCTAAAGTTTGTTGGACTAAAGAGTACACTACTTCAGTTGTGGACAAGGGCATGGACATGCCCAGATGCCCTGTTCCATCCATCGTGGCCAATGGGGAAGGAAGTGTCCACGAATCGTTGAAGTAAGTCGTGCGGAACGATGAAACTTGAAAAATCCCAACCTTATGGTGATTGGATATAAACTTGATATCGCCTTGAGGGGGAGGGTAATTGAAGGTACCCATCAAAGATGGGCACAAACCAACCACTACGTTGATGATGTCTGGTTGAGGATTATTAATCATTGAGACCATGGATGCCCCCAAAGCAGGGTCAGCTCTAGAGAAGGACAATTGATCGATGGTCACTATTCGGCCTTCGTGTGGAAACAACAAGACCCGGAAAACTGCAGCAACCACAGCTTGCATGGAATAATTCCAACTTCTTCCTAACAAGAGGTTATAGTCGAGGGGAGCATCGACTACCTCTACTTTGACACACACGGTATTCCCTCCTAACTGCATGGGGAAAGAAGGAACGATACCATGTGGTCAGAATGAACGACTATCAAACGCGATGAGGAGAGTAGGTGATGGAGACAAAATGGGCTGGCCAATGGCCTTCCAACATGCCAATGACATAATGCATGTCGAGGCGCCCTCATCAACCACCGTGCGAAAGATATTCCAAGTAAAAGTTTTCATGGGATAAGCCACTACTATCTGAAATTCTATGTGATAAGGAAGACGAGGTTTTAAGTCGGTTGTATCCAGCATGATTGTACCCGGATTACAAGTCTCGGTAGATCCTAAAGTAGTTAACAAGGCTTTCCTCTGGGAAGGGCAACTTTGGAGGACCTCCAAAGCGGACATCATGCAAGGGGTTTGTGATAAATCTTCCACCACAGAGTAGTTTTGGGTGGCCCTTGCATTTGGGTTTGCAAGATACCAGATATAATAAATGTGCAGAACAGAAATAAAATGCTAGAAATGGCAGAATAACAGTAATATATCCAGCATAATCTCCACAATAAAACATAAATGATATAATAACAACAACAAAAATAGCACTTTGATTTAGAAAGCAATGTTCACAGGCCTCTCCGAGGGGGAAACCTCCAATCGGGCAGCGCTTTGTTACAATGATCTCCAAGCTAGGGTTTTTATACCCTCAACCCTTATTTATACTAAATATGTCTATCAAGAGAAGCATCTAGAGGAATATCCTTCTAGAAGCAGAAGCTTATATTAGGTCTTCTTACATCCACCTTATTCTATTTTATTGAAAGGCCTTATTAATATTGACCTTTATTACATCCGAATATATTAATCTACCTATGTGCGGATTAGGACCCTAACATGTCTGCCCCCTTAAAAATAGCCTTGTCCTCAAGGCTTGAGATGAGGAAATTGCTGCAGAATGGTAGTTGGTTCCCAAGTGGCATATGTTGGATTCGTATCTTTCCACTGGACTAGCACTTCCTTGATGGTTTGCTGACACAGGCGACACTCATGCTGGTCCAAAACTGCTTCTGGCTGTAGCCAAATGGATCCTTCTTCAGCTAACTTGGGAAGGTTGGTTTGAATTTGGCACCAAGTTCCAATCACCTTCTTTAAGCATGAAACATGGAAAACTGGATGTAGCTTCGACTGATTGGGCAGAGCTAACTGATATGTGACTTGTCCCACACGTTTGAGAACTATATAAGGACCATAAAATTTGGGCGCTAGCTTCTGACAACGCTCGATCTTGAGGGAAGTTTGCATGTATGGTTGCAGTCGTAGACACACCTGATCGCCTTCTGCAAATTAACGTTTAGAGTGACCTTGATCTGCTTGTTGCTTCATGCGATTTTGTGCCATGACCAAGTTCTCTTTAAGGGTACGAAGAATATCCTCTCGAACTGTAAGTGTTTGGTCAACCACCTGGACCTTCGAGGTACCCAGTAAGTATGAGAGAACTGAAGATGGCTTATGTCCATATACTGCTTCAAAAGGAGTCATGTGAGTAGTTGTATGGTAGGAAGTGTTGTACCACCATTCGGCTAGGGGTAGCCATTGAACCCATTGATGTTGTTTTTCAGAAGCAAAACACCTCATATATGTTTCCAAACACTTGTTGACAACTTCTGTTTGACCATCAGTCTGGGGATGATAAGTTGTGTTGAGATGCAATTGGGTTCCCTGGAGCTTAAACAATTCTTGCCAAAAATTGCTTGTGAAAGTTGGGTCACGATCAGAAACAATAGAGTGCGGCATGCCATGAAGCTTGAAGACATGGTCCATGAAAAGTTGAGCCACCGTGGATGCAGTAAATGGGTGTTGAAGAGAGCAGAAATGAGAATACTTGGAAAGGCGATCCACAACCACCATTATGACTAATTTATTCCCTGATTTGAGTAAGTCGTTAATAAAGTCCATAGAGATATCCTTCCAAATAGTCGGTGGAATCGGAAGCGGTTGTAGTGTACCTGGAGATTTGATTGTTTATCCCTTGTTGTGTTGACACACCTCACATTCAGCTACAAAATGACAGATGTCCTATTTCATACCATCCCAGAAAAAAGAACGTTTGACTCTGTCATATGTTTTGGTGAACCCTGAGTGCCCCGCTATAGGTGTAGCATGAAGCTCAAAAAGTACTGTGGATTTAAGCTTTGATTGTTTACTTAAATAAAAACGGCCTTTGCATCGAAGCTCATATTGGAGCCAAGAGTACCCTAGGGGAGCCGGAGCCTTGCTCTGCAATTGTTGAATCAAATGCGAACTTTTGGGATCTTGAAGCCATTCCTGGCGCACAACTTGGAGCCAATCAGGTACAATGAAGGAAAGAGAAAAAAGGGATCCTTCTTCTTCATATTTTCGGGACAGTGCATCTGCCACTACATTGTCTTTTCCCTTCTTGTAAATGATCTCATAATCATAATCAAAGAGCTTAGTCACCCATTTTTGTTTCTCCTGGGAGGAAATGCGTTGTTCCAGAAAGTACTTGAGGCTTCGATGGTCGGTCTTGATTTGGAAGCGTTGCCCCAAGAGATAAGGGCGCCATAGCTCAACGGCATGCAGAATAGCCAACATTTCCTTTTCGTAAATAGGTTTTCCCATATTCCTTTCAGAAAGTTACTTGTTGGTGAAGGCTAAAGGTCGACCCTCTTGCATAAGGAAAGCGTTGATTCCTTTCCCTGAGGCATCACATTCCAACACAAAGGTCTTTGTGAAATCAGGAAGGGCCAGAACTGGAGTGGTGCACATGGTCATCTTCAAGGTTTGAAAATATTGAGCAGCAGCTGGAGTCCAAGTGAAAGAGTTCTTTTTTAGGAGAGTAGTGAGAGGTGTTGCAATCTTTCCATAGTTCTTAACACACTTGTGATAATACCCTATTAACCCTAGAAATCCACACAAGATTTTGAGAGTCTTTGGGTGCGGCCAATCTTGCATAGCTTCAATCTTTTTCGGATCCACCCTGACGCCATCCTTGCCAACCAGATGACCCAAGTACTCTACTTCTGAGGCACCAAAAGCACATTTAGACTATTTCAAGAAAATTTGGTGCTGGGAGAGGAGATGGAGAACTTGATCCACATGAGTAATATGGTTGGTCCAGGTTTTGCTATAGATGAGGATATCATCAAAGAAAACTAAGAAAAAATGACGCAAAAAGGGATGGAAGACATGATTCATGAGGCTTTGGAAGGTGGAGAGAGCATTACACAAGCCAAAGGGCATGACCAAAAACTCATAGTGGCCCTCATGAGTGTGAAAGTTCATCTTGGGAATGTTTGCCTCTTTCATATGTATCTGGTGATAGCCCGAGCGAAGATCAAGTTTAGAAAAGAATTGGGCACCACTCAATTCATCCAGGAGGTCATCAATGACAGGAATGGGAAATTTATCTTTAATGGTCAGTTTGTTGAGGGCACGGAAGTCAAGACACATTCTCCAAGAACCTTCTTTCTTTAGGACTATGACAACAGGAGAAGAGTAAGGGCTTGTACTAGGGTGGATAACGCCTACATTAAGGAGTTCCTGGACCATTTTCTCAATTTCATTTTTTTGTGAGAAGGGATGGAGATATGGATGGATATTGGGAGGAAGGGTTCCGGGTACAAGGGGAATGGAATGATCATGAACACTGCGGGAAGGAGGGAGGCCTTGGGGAGTGGAAAATACCATTTGATGTTTAGAAAGGAGAGCTTGGAGGTCATGTGGCACCGGGGGTGTTTATGTTGCTTGAATGGCATGGAGTTGGGCAATGACACCAGAATGACCTTTTTTGAGCATCTTTTCCATGTGATGGGAACTAATGACCTCAGGTGAACCGGTAGTGATGCCTTGGAATTTATATTGGTGGCCTTCCTGGTCGAATTGCATGGTTAATTCCTTAAAATCCATGAGAATGGGACCCAAAGTTCTTAGCCAGTCTACACCCAACACAATGTCACAACCACCCATGTCGATAGAAAACATATGGGATTTTAGGTGGTAGTCACCGATTTGGAGACACACATTTTCACAGTGCCCTCCACATTTCATGGAACCACCATTGGCAATCATGATTTGGAAATTATTGACAGCGTGGATGTAGCAATGAGTTTCTTGGGAAATGCGGCGATGGATAAAAGTATGGGTGCTTCCATTATCAACCAGAATGATGACCTTCTGATGCTTGATGTAACCGATTAACTTGAGGGTTTGGGGAGCGGAAAAACCAGTGAGAGCATTGAGGGAAATGATGGGTTCTACTTCGGGAGGGTCTGAGGGAGGGGTTATGTCAGTGATTTCAGGTGACTTAGACATAAGGGGAGTTTCAACATCCTCTTCTGAAATGTCCTTAGAGATGGACATAAAAAGATTTTGTTCCTTACACTTGTGGCCCGGGAAATATTTATCATCACAATTATAACAAAGGCCTTTGAGTTGGCGTTCATCCATTTCAACCCTAGTCAATTTTTGGATTTTTAATGGGGCGGAGGGAGTAGTGGGAGTGACGGGTTTAGGGCAAGGGATAAAGGAGGGTTTTCGGTTTTGAGATGATACAACCTGTTGTGCTTCTTTAGCTCTTTTAGTAGCCTCCACCCAAGTCGAGGGTCGAGCCATGAGGACATGGGCCCAAATCTCCTCCTTGAGGCCACTAATAAAACACT
>ML816819.1:0-27870 GCA_009831015.1 Picea engelmannii
GGGTTGATAATGGTCTTCATAAACCTCGTCTCTTATATCAGAGGATTCTTGGTATTGATCATGATATGCTTTCCTGAGATCTTCTACAATCTCAGTGGTGAATCCTTTGTGGTCTAAGGCTACCATGAGGTTTTGAAGGACATATTCATACGTTTGGCAATCTGGCTTAATAAGGTTTATAAACCTTATTAAGGTTTATAAACCTACTGATGAGGTGTATGAAAGATGATATACCCTTGTCCTTGCGACAACTCTTAAAACAATCTTGTAAGTAGGATGACAGGGTGAGTAAAAACAATTTTATAAGGGCATCCTCTCCTCCCAACTTTATCTCGCTCATATACTCCAAAAAATTTATGATGTGAGGAGTTGGGAGGCCCAAAAACGTTGGAGAGTTGTTTAGCCATTTTGTATCAAAGTAATTTGGGTATCCTTGAAAACTTGTGAAATCAATACTCAGATACATTTGTTCCCAGTGTGCCATGATCCCATAACTTGGAAATATCACAGAAAGTAAGGTGGCACCCTGAGAAATATTAGTGGAGTCGCTAGATAATTTGCTTGAAACTATCAAAGGATAAGGGAAGACACCCTAGTGGAGTCGCCAGGTAAGCTTGTAAGATAAGGCTCTGAGGCAAGGATTACCGAAAAGGTTTGTCGTCTGAGGAGAATTGACTCAATGTTCCTCGGCAACAGCGCCAAAATGTTATCGCGTAGTTTGTAGCTAGGTCAAGTGGCTATGAAGTAAAAGGCCAAACTAGCGTAACAGAAACCTATCCCACCCAATGTCACCACGATGGGGAGGTTCATTCTCTTTAGGGAGGTTAGGCCCAGGGGAGACATCCCCGGTAACCTAGAGTTTTGAAGAGGCAAAGGTTTAAAAGTCAAAGTAAAGTTCCCCCTTCACAGGTCACCACCAAAACAGATAGTCTGGCTAAACAACCAATAATGANTATATATATATATATATATATATATATATATATATATGTGTGTGTGTGTGTGTGTGTGTGTGTGTGTGTGTGTGTGTGTGTGTGTGTGTGTGCAAGCTATGATTCAATGGGTTAGTACTTCATAAGACCATCTGATATCAATATATAAGCAATTGCAACAATAAACATTGACGAAGTCAATGTTTGTTAATATAGCAATGAAATAATGTTACTTCACCAACAAATATCAAGATGATGTAGCAATCAATGTATCTAATCAATCCTCATTCAATAAATGCATCAAACCACCATCCAATTGCTTAATATATAAAAATGTTGCATCAAGCTGAAATAACCAAGTGTGACGTCATCTTTTTTAGGGTTAGTAGTTAGTTAGGGTTTCAATTTATAAGAGGTTTTGAGAGTTGTTTCAATCACTTTCACTTCAACGTTGGAGGCTCAAGATCAGTGCCTAAGGGTTATGGAGTCAAAAAAGTGAAGAACGCACAAGTTGCAGGGGATGAGATTCAAAGGACAAGAGGGAAAGGTTTCAAGGTGCTGCTAAAGCAGGGCCTTAAAGACAGAGCCCTAGGGGAGAGAGGCTCACTCTAGTGTTGTTTAAGCAAGGCCTCGTGCTCTCTCCTCCTTCCCGGCAAACAACTAGCTCAATGAAAAGAAAAATCAAGACAAGAGAGTTTGAAGAGGGAGAGTGTTGCTAAAGCAAGGCTCTTTCATCAAACCCTAAAAGAAAACGACCCTAGGTGTAGATAACCTAGGCCTGGGACGTCCTCTTCCTCTTGAAGTTTGAAGGTACGACTAGCTTAAGGGAAGAAGATAGAAAGAGTGTAGCAATGGCTAGGCTCTCTTCTTCTTCTTCAATGGCTAAAAGGTTTTTCTATCAAGGGACATGACACAACGACCTACTTGTGTGTTTGTCCCCTAGGGTTTTGATTCAGCAATATTTATAAATAGATGCAAGAAATTAAACTACAACCATTCAATTAAGAAGTTTTGCAGAAAAATACTTACAAATCATCAAGAAAATAACATGCAAACCCTAGTTGTAAACCTTCCTTCAAGAAAAACACCATAAATTGCCAAAAATGTCCTCCTTAAACAAGTGTGCCTTCCTCAAATCAACCAATAACCCTAATAGGGCGCAAAAATAAGACCTCACTAGGAGAGTGAATGATGAGTTATGTCAAAATGAGAGTGAAAACCCTCAATATATAGTGTATCAATGACCTTAATTAATTTTAGGTCATAAAAAATGGCCGACAAGACCAGAATATTGTTTTTACATTAAATTGTCAAACTAAAACCCTAACTGAGTTGTAATAAAGGTAAAATCCCCTTCAAGGGAGGTGCTAGCCCCTTTTAGGGCAGATGAGACATCCAGGAGAAAAACGTTAACCCCCAGGGGCCTCTCCAACATGCCACACGTGCCATTGTTGCCCAGTTTGCCTCCAAAAATGACCATGAATTTGGATGACGTCATGGTAAGGATGGGGACGCTCTGAGCCTTCCAAGGCTAACGTTCCACTGAAAACGAGTCATTCTCGCTAGGCCGGGCTCTGCCAAAGTGCCTCTGGTGAAACGTCCTCTTCTTCTCCGGTGCAAAACCTCAGTCAAACACTGTCCTGTCTCTACCCCTCTGACGGGGTCTTGACAACCATCTGATGGGCTCTTCATCCCCATGGAGGTCCGAACTAATCATCTCCCCATGTGTATTGGTTCAAATGGTACCTGTCCGTCAGGCATGGTCCTGCACATCAAAAAATACGCCCTCCATGGGCTCATTAGTCACAGGGATCATAGCAATGTCAATCACATTTCATCATTAATATTATCAAACATATGCATAAAAACCCTGATATATCGTTCAACAGCTCAAAGACATTACAAAAATCTACAATACAAGATCGGAGAAAAGGACAAGACATCCTATTGGGCTAGTATCCACAAGAGAAGGGAAGTTCCCAGGAACGTTTAATCCAAGCCATGTAAACGAGGTGATGTGGCTAGGGGATGTCCAAACAAGTGGGTAGAGTGAGAGCCAGGGATGCATAATGTTATCTATGGGTACCTTTGTAGAAGGTGAGTTGTACCCGTCATGGATGCAATTTTTTCCAAGCCCGTTCTTGCCTTTATTCTTTTTTTTATTTGTTTTTTCTTCTTCTTTTTCTTTTTGTTTAAGGTCTAACCGGAGGACACTGCCTTGCCATGGTGACCAAAGCTGAAGTGTTACCCACAAGTACTTTCACAGAGATGAGAAGGTTGGCTTGTGATGAGACCCCCTTTCCCTTGGCCATGCAACCAAAGGTCACTGCCCTGGCATGGTGACCAGATAGTGGCAATGTCATACTGTTAGGTACCCATGAACCTAATAGTCTCGCTCGTGATGAGACCGCCTATCCTCTTGGCTAGTTCTTGTTTATTATTTTCCGATTCCCTCTTGTTTCTTGCTGAGAGGCTTTTTATTGCCTTCTCAGGGATTCCTGGGCGAGGCATCTCAAGGTTTTATTTCTAGGATTTTATCTTTTACCAGTTGTTTTTACCTTCTGGGCCTTTAGCCCCTTCTTCCCACTAGATAAGGTGCAACCCTACAAACAGGTCAATCCAATGCCCGGACAAGGGGAATGGGATAAATGAGCGGGAAATAAGATGAAAAAGTGGTGGTATGGTGGGCGCGGACGATGGCTCTTCATAAATCCTTCTGGTGGCAAACCAAAACCCATGGGTACAGGCTTGCTAGGAAACCCTGTCAATCTCCCCAAAATGGTCAAGTGGGTTAATGTAAGATCCAAGCAGTCATCAGAGATAAAAGGAGTCAGATGCATATATCCAAAGGTTATAATGATCATAAGTGACACATACCATGATACCTAGACCAATTACCTCATGGAGCAAGAGTCTTTTCCGATACAAGACCAAGTTGATGGTGATGGATGTTGTTGCTGCTGACAAGACAAATATGATGAAAGAAGAAAAGGATGGGCCCTCCAGGGCCATGCTCAGGTCAATCCTGCTCTCAGTACTCCATGTCTGGGACCTGTGGGCCTCGAGACATAATCTCCTGGTTATCCCTAAAAATCAGGGATAACATGTCACAGAGGTGAAATTGTTGGAGTTACTTCACACACACCTAGGATTTCTTTTTCCTAAGGTTTTTCCTTGTTTATTAGTCATAATTAGTCATTATCCAATCTCCTATATTTTAGGGGAGAATATTCCACCTGAAGAATATTCTCTTTCAGTTGACACTTCAGTTTGACTAGTTGAGTTGAGTTTAGATGTTGCATTGGTTTTATCACCATGCAACATTGGGATCATCACCATGCTAATTCGACCTTACCTTGGGATCATAACCAAACTGGCACATTAGCCTTGATTCCCTGAGTTAACTCCTCACTACTCTCTATTCAGTCAGTTAACTGAAGACTAGTTGACTAGTTAACTCAACTAGGTGGCAGTTCACTCTCGTAACTACATGAGAGACTAGACTAGGTGGCAGTTCACTCCCGTAACTGCTGGTGTGTTTCCATATCACACTAGACCACCACTATAGCGCATTGTTTCACCTCCAGTGCGCACTCATTGAGTTATACAGAGTATATCATGTGTAAATTGTTCATTATTCATAACGGTTAATGAGAATTCTTTCATTCTTTCTCTCCTCCTTCTTTCTCCAATTCTCTTTGCAAATGTGTGTATTATTGTTTAGCTAGATCTATTATGCGCAGGTTCAACACATTTACATGGTATCAGAGCCGACGGACTGCTAAGAAAAAGCTACACCAAACTTTTTTGAAGGTACAAATGATTGAAGATAGCGGAAAGATGGATTTCCAAAAAGAATTCATTCTTACACCTTACAACTATTTTGCATGGAAGGAAAAAATAGCCATACATCTCCGAACCAGAGGGTTGTATAGGTTAACCTTGAATACAGATACAGAACCGACATCAGCCATAGAAAAATCCAAGTACTTAAATTGCATGGATGAGGCACTCAGAACAATTTGCAGTCTTATTTCTCCCTATCTCCTTTTTCATATATCTTCTTGGAAGACTCCCACTGAATCTTGGACCACCTTGGAAGGGCTCTTTCGCAAACAGGATGAGATGACGAGACACATGTTGGAGGTGGAGCTGCTCACATTGGATCCAAAAAGCTTCGAGAATATCCAAAATTTCTTTACAAAATTCAAGGATTTATTGTCGCAACTCAAAGCTTGTGGGGTTGATAAATCAGAGGAGAAACAAATGGTTCTAACCATTCTCTCCAATCTTGGTCATGAATTCTCTGTATTCGTATCTACATTCCATACTATCAGATTTGCCTCTCGAGCCACCTGGAAGATGCCTTCTCTTGAGGACTTTATCAAATCCCTAACACAAGAGAAAAACAATCTCATCAACATGGGCACAATCAAAGGCCCAAGGGCGCATGCACTCACTATGCATGATGGCAGCCACAAATATCAAAAATCTAAAGATAAAGATAAACGAAAAGCTCATGCACATCTGAAGAAGGAAGGGTACACAAAACCCTTCACCGATGCCTCCGGATCCAAAGGGGAAAATGGAAGAAAATGGGAGAAATGCACATACTGTCACAAAGGATTCCATTCGGAATCTACATGCATGCAAAAACAAATAGATCTGATGTCTCAAATACTTCAGCGAAACAACCTTGGAGATCGCATCCCCGAGGCTGCCAAGAAGAAGAAGCCAGAAGATCTGAATTCCAAGAAAGGCAATTCTAGCCATGCCTTGATTGCCATCAACTCCTCTCCCGATGCTTGGATCGTAGATTCAGGAGCATCACATCACATGGTTGCATCAAAAGCAGTCTATTCTTCATTGGATGCATGCAAAGGTCCTCCTATTATGATGGGGGACAACTCTTATGTCAAAGTCACCAGCAAAGGAAGGATTGAACTCACCAACGGAAGATTCGAGAATGTGTTGCACGTTCCCAAACTTTTTGTCAACCTTCTCTCTGTGTATCAGATGACGAATTCTGGCACCGAAAAGAAATTCATATTCACACCAAATTCTGTGGACATCTACAGCATGCAAACCAACTCCAGGGTTGCTACCGGTGAGGTAAATCATCAGTCTAGATTGTATACTTTTTCTGAATTCATTGAACCTGATTTTGTTTTACTGCTTACTCATGTTGATGAAAGTAGTAGGATATGGCACGAAAGGTTTGGACATTTGAATTTTAGATACATGCAACAACTTAGCAAGCAAAAATTGGTTGATGGTCTACCAGACATCCATTTCTCCAAGGGAGTGTGTGAGGGATGTGTTCTCGGGAAACACCCTCAAGAGAAATTCGACAAGGGAAAGTCTCAGAGAGCCTCCACACCTTTAGATCTGATCCACAGTGACCTTATGGGTCCTTTTCTGCATCCATCCATCAACAAAGCAAGGTTTGTTCTCATTTTTGTTGATGATTTCTCACATTTTACATGGATCTACTTTCTCAGGAAAAAAAATTGAGGTATTTCAACACCTCAAAGATTTCAAAGCCTTGGTTGAGACACAGTCCGGAAAGAAGATCAAATTCATCCGAATTGATAACAGGGTCGAGTATGTGAATCATGAGATCCACAATATTTGCCATGAGGCAGGGATTCAGTTGCAGCATACAGTTCTCTATACTCTGCAGCGAAACGGAGTTGATGAGCGGAAAAATAGATCTCTAAAGGAGATGGCATCTTGCATGCTGCATGCAAATTCTCTACCACGGAGACTATGGGCCGAAGCACTTAACTATGCAACATACATCCAAAACAGATCTCCCCATAGATCTATCAAGGATAAGACCCCCTACGAGGCTTGGAGTGGCCTCAAACCGGAAGTGACCCACTTTCACATTTTCGGTTCACGTGCATGGGCCCGGATTCCCTCTGAAAAGAGGAAGGTACTTGATCCACAAAGCACTGAGTGCATTTTTGTTGGATACCCCGATGGTGTGAAGGGATATCGGCTTATTGATATTTCCTCGGACCGGCTCATCATTGAGCGTAGTGTCCAATTCGAGGAAAGTGTCTCGCATGTACCTCAGCAACTACATGTAGACACCTTCACTCTTCCACCTTTCTAAGATGATGAGCATGCACATGTCGACTCTTCTTCAGATGTGAGTTATGATTCAGAGGACTCAAATGATTCAGATTCAGAGTTAGTACAGTCAGATGCAGAGTCAGAGCATCCAGATGTAGTTGCAGAGTCAGAGCATCCAGATGCAGTTGCAGAGCCAGAGCAGAGGCCCAAGTGGGCACAGACTACTCTTCAGGATGCAGGGGATCTCGTTGGTGATAAAGTCGATACTAGGAGAACTCGATATGATTTCGAGGAGCCTCATGTTGCACTCACTGCCACTGAACCATTACCCTCCAAGTATCTTTTCTTGGTTCAGTCTTCAGATCCACAGTCTTATGGCGAGGTTGCTGGAAATCCCTTTTGGGAATCCGCCATGTAGGAGGAGTACAACTCCCTCCTCGATAACCAGACTTGGGATCTGGTTCCCCTTCCATCTGGGAGGAAACTTGTCATATGCAGATGGGTCTACATGACCAAGAGCGCAACGGATGGACAAATCAGCAGATACAAAGCCAGGCTTGTTTCCAAAGGCTTTCAGTAGGCTCATGGTATTGACTATGATGAGACCTTCGCTCTAGTAGCGAAGATGGATTCCATACGATTGGCACTTTCCATTTCGGAAACCAAAAGATGGGAAGTCCATTAGATGGACGTGAAGAATGCATTTCTTCACGTTGATCTCTCTGAGGAGATCTACATGGAGTAGCCCCAAGGATTTATGCATGACTCATCTTTGGTCTGTCAACTGAAGAAGTCACTTTATGGCCTTAAGCAGGCTCCAAGGGCATGGTATGCCAAGATGAACTCCTACCTACTGTCACAAAACTTTGTATGTTGTAAATTAGATCTAAATGTCTACATGCTCAGGACGGCTGATTCACTTCTACTTTTAGTTATGTATGTCGATGATTTGTTGATCACCAGGTGCTCGACTTCAACAATTGTTGCAATCAAGAGGATTCTACATGACAAGTTTTTTATGACGGACATGGGTCCGCTACACTTCTTCCTTGGACTCGAAATCGGTCAAGATGCATCAGGCATCAAACTATCTCAGGCCAAGTATGCACGAGATCTCCTTGAGAGATTTCACATGACAGACTGCAAGTCTGCTCCGACTCCTTTCCTATCAGGAGTCAAACTTGAGGATGGTGGGGAGACTCCACTAGTTGACAGCACATTGTACAGACAGCTAGTGGGGAGCTTGTTGTATCTCACACACTCCAAACCAAACCTCTCATATGCAGTTGGCAGAGTTTCCAGGTTCATGTAGGAGCCGCATGAGCTACATTGGAAAGCTGCAAAGCATATCCTTCGGTACGTACAGGGCACCATCACCTTTGGGATTCATTATGAAGTAGACTCTACATTAAATCTCATCGAATTTACTGATTTCGACTAGGCTGGCGATAGCACTGATCGCAAGTCCACATCTGGTTACTCACTCAATCTCGGTTCCGAGCCTATCTGTTGGTCGAGAAAGAAGCAAGCTGCCATTGCTCTATCTTTAGTTGAGGCAAAGTACAGAGGGGTAGTTAACATAACCATTCAGGCTATGTGGCTACAACATTTTCTCATTGAGTTGGACATTCAGTTTCATCGGTCGATCGTCATCTGGTGTGACAACCAGAGAACTCTGAAGTTCTGCAAAGATCCAATTCAAAGGCAGCGGACGAAGCACATCGAGATCCACATGCACGACATCCGGGACTTAGTACACGAGGGGATCATCGACTTACAATTTCGTCCTTCAGCAAAACAGGCGACAAACATCTTCACCAAGACCTTCACTGAGCAGAAGTTTCATTCTCTGCGAAGTCGTCTTGGATTGAAGGACACAATTGCCTAGCAACTGTAGTTCTTCTTTTTACATACATTGTACCTTGAGGGGGGGAGGGGTTTCCCATGAGGTTTTCCCTCTTTCCTCGCTTTATTTTCAGTGTGTCTTTTGTATTTGGGTACCTAACATGGCCTCATTGTCGGGACCCATTCTTTATTTTCACCATAGTGATGTTCAGGGGGGGTGTTGGAGTTACTTCACACACACCTAGGATTTCTTTTTCCTAAGGTTTTTCCTTGTTTATTAGTCATAATTATTCATTATCCAGTCTTCTATATTTTAGGGGAGAATATTCCACCTAGAGAATATTCACTCTCAGTTGACACTTCAGTTTGACTAGTTTAGTTGAGTTTAGATGTTGCATTGGTTTTATCACCATGCAACATTGGGATCATCACCATGATAATTTGACCTTGCCTTGGGATCATCACCAAACAGGCGCATTAGCCTTGATTCCCTAAGTTAACTCCTCACTACTCTTTGTTCAGTCAGTTAACTGAAGACTAGTTGACTAGTTAACTCAACTAGTGTTAATGTTTAAGACATTATTATAGATGTTTGCATTTCATTAGATAACAATAGAATAATCCAAGATCACTGAGAAATACACAATCACAAGAGACACAACATTTATCCTGGGAAACCCTCTAGGGGAAGAAAACCCAGCAAAACTTCCTTAATATAGATAGCCAATACAATGCCAAGAGATCTCTATGCTAAAATAGAAAGTCCTCTCCAAGATATGTACCACTCTCTCTCTCTTTTGTCGGTAACATATCAAAACTTGTCTCTCAAACTAAGTAAGTGAGTTATTATCAAATGAGGCGCTAGCCTCCTTTATTGATACATGTTCTGGCACGTGTGAAGTGTCTCTTCACTGGCAAGGCCGACTTCTCAATCTGGGTGGGTAAACCCACCTTTATTATATTTCGCGGTCTCTTAATTAACTGTTGGGGGCAAGTTCTTATTATGCCTATTACAATTGTCTTTTGACCAATCCGCAAAAGGGGATTTGGTCCTATTACAGTATCCAACATGATCAATCCACAATGGGGATTGATCCTATGAATAAAATATCAATAATAATAAGAATACTCTTTGCAGTTACATTATTTCAACACTCCCCCTTAACAAGAAGGGTATTCTTCAGCAGCATCATGTGAGAGAGAGACGACAACATCATCAATAGCATCAGGTGGGAGGACAGCATAATCAATATCATCTTGGCTGGTGTATCTATAAATCATCGGAAGTTTTTTTCATCGGCGACATCGTCATTCTCGAAAGAATGCCATCATCATCTGCATCAATATGTATCAGTATAAAAAATGATACCTCATCACAGCACTAGGCTGGCCCATCATAGTACCAGACTGGCTCTATGTCACAGTTGTTAATCTGGTAGCTCAGTGCAAGTCACATCTTGTTTTATGTCTAACAACTAGGTCAGAAGCAAGGTATACATGATCTTGCTTTACGTCTAACAACTAGGTCAGAAACAAGGAACACATCATCTTGCTTTACGTCTAACAACTAGGTCAAAAGCAAGGAGTCATCTTGTTTTACGTCTAACAGCGAGGTCAGAAGCAAGGAACACACACATCATCTTGTTTTACGTCTAACAGCGAGATCATAAGCAAGGAGTCATCTTGCTTTACGTCTAACAACGAGGTCAGAAGCAAGGAACACACACATCATCTTGTTTTACGTCTAACATCAAGGTCAAAAGAAAGGAGTCATCTTGCTTTACGTCTAACAGCGAGGTCAGAAGCAAGGAACACACACATCATCTTGCTTTACGTCTAACAACGAGGTCAGAATAAAGGAATCATCTTGCTTTACGTCTAATAGCAAGGTCAAAAGCAACATCTTGCTTTACATCTGACAACTAGGTCAGAAGCAAGGAACACATCACATCTTGCTTTACGTCTCACAGCTAGGTCAGAAGTAAGGAACATCATCACATCTACTCCCCCTTTCAAGGAAGGTCCTTTCGGACTATGCCAAGCTTATCTCGGAAGTACTCAAACTTTACGCGAGATAGAGGCTTGGTCAACATGTCAGCAACCTGTTCATCTGTGCTAATGTACTGGAGCTTCAAGGCTCCTCTTTGTACCATGTTGTGAATGTAAAGATAGTGGATCTTTATGTGCTTCGACCTGTCGTGGAATACAGGATTCTCTGTCATCTTTATGCAGCTCTGGTTGT
The DNA here is from genome assembly GCA_009831015.1 of Picea engelmannii. Taxonomy (NCBI): domain Eukaryota; kingdom Viridiplantae; phylum Streptophyta; class Pinopsida; order Pinales; family Pinaceae; genus Picea; species Picea engelmannii. Next base: position 11,101 of record ML816819.1, read on the forward strand.
CACATAGAATCACAGTTTCTCTCATCTCCAAATCAAATAGGTCGGTCAACAACTTTCGAAGCCATATAGCTTCGCAGCTAGCAGAACATGCGGCAATGTACTCTGTTTCCGATGTACTGAGAGCAATACTGGATTGCTTCCTACTCTGCCACGAGATCATGGCTGATCCCAAACTGAAACAGCATCCGAAAGTGCTTTTTCTGTCAGCAACGCTTCCTGCCCAATCTGAATCAGTGTATCCACTCAATGTGAAATTATGATCTCCGTCATAACTGAGACCACAATCTATTGTACATTTGAGGTACCTCATCACATGTTTTGTAGCCACTGAGTGAACACGTCTGGGTTCTACCAGAAACTGACTCAAGGTGTTCACGACAAAACAAATGTCTGGTCTGGTGTTCATTAGGTACATCAGTGATCCAATAATCTGTCTATACAGTGTGGAATCAATCAATTATGACGACGTGTCGACTAGTAGCTTCAGCTTCGCTTCCATGGGTGTATTCATGGGCTTGCATTCCAGCATGTCAAATCTCTTTAAGATTTCGACCGTGTACTTCCCTTGGTTAAGGAAGATCCTCTCAGGACTCTGCCATACGTCAAGACCTAAGAAGTAATGCATTAGGCCGAGGTCTTTCATTTCAAATTTCGAGGCAAGTCTCTTTTTACATTCAGCGATGAGCTTTTCTTCTCCAGTTAAGAATAAGTCATCCAAATATAGCAGTAAGATTACTGGCTCATTATTCATAATTTTGAAGTAGAGATTTGAGTCTGCTTTACTCTTGGTAAAGCCTAAGATCGTCAATAAACTATCTATACGGCCATACCAAGCTCTAGGCGCTTACTTCAATCCATATAAGGCTTTCTTTAATCTACAGACATGAAACCTCATGTCTTCAACCTCAAATCCTTGAGGTTGCTCTATATACACATCCTCTTCGATGACACCATTTAAGAAGGTTGTCTTCATGTTCATCTGGTGCAGCTTCCACTTCATCTTAGCTGCAAGAGCTATGATGGTTCTGATCGAAGTGTATTTGGCCACAGGAGAAAATGTCTTTTCATAGTCAATGCCTTCCTTCTTGGAAAAGCCACGAGTGAAAATTCTTGTTTTATACTTCTCAATACTTCCATCAACAACATGTTTTATTTTGAAGAGCCATCTGTAGGATACCCCATCTTTATTCTTCAGTCTGGGAACTATTTCCCATACTTCGTTCTTCATTATGGATTGGTATTCCTCTATCATGGCATCTGCCCATTATTTTCTTTGAATGGCTTCTTCAAAGCAGGTAGGCTCTTCTTCTAGGAGATCACACATCAAAGCTGTATAACTGGAGAATGGCTTTGGTCTTTTCACTTGTCTCGTAGTTCCTTCTCTCCATCTTGAATAAGCTCTCTGGCCTAAGCTGGCTTTCTTTTATGGAGAACCATCATCTGAGGAGGTTCTTGTACTTCTTCTATATCATGGTCTTCTAGAAGTTCCTCATCAGGGGAAGTTACAACTTCCCTCTATGGTTCTACATCTCTGGGAACCTCCCTCATTGTAGTATTGGGTATTACGGGTTCCTCTTCATATACCTCTTCAAGCTGGCACAATTTAGATTTCTTGAGCGTTGCATCTTCATCAAAGGTCACATCCCTGCTGATCTCAATGTGATGTTGACCTGGTATATATATTCTGAAGGCCTTGGAGACCTCACAGTATCCTACAAATATTCCCTTCTTTCCTGAAGGGTCCAACTTGTTTCTCTTTTCTTTAGGTATATGAATAAACACTGTACAGCCAAATATTTTGAGATGGCTTACCTCTGGCTTCTTTTCGATGAACATCTCTTCTAGTGTCTTGAGCCCAAGTGCACTATGGGGCAATCGGTTCTGCACATAAACAACTGCCATTGTTGCTTCTGCCCATAAGCACATAGGAAGATTTTGATCATGGATCATAGTCTTCACAGCTTCCAGTATGGTTATGTTCTTTCGTTCAGCTACATCGTTTTGTTGGGGATCTTGATCCCAACATCTTTGCAGAAGTTCACGAACTCTTTTGAGGTATATTCTCCTCCATTATCTGACTTGAGTATCTTAATCTTCCTTACAGAAAGGTTCTCTATCAAGGCTTTGAATTCCTTGAACTTGTTGAACACTTCAAATATATACAAGTCTTTATGAGAATAATCATCAATGAATGATACATATTGTACATACCCACTAATGGAGGATGATGGCATTGGGCCACATACATCTGAATGAATGAGTTCTAAGACTTCTTCTGCCTTGTTGTCCCTCTTCATAATGTCATGACAAATAGATGTATATTAGAATAATCACACCTGGGTTGCATCATTCCTCTTAATGTGTTGGATCTTGAGATCCTTCTGGATCTATGGCAAGAGATCCCTTCTCCTGCAAATACTCTTTAGGGTTTAACCATTAAACATATGTGAGTACATACCTCTAATGACATTTGCAGGTGGTGGCTCCATCTGGTAGCAGCGGTAATCATTACCAACTCTTAAGAAAACTTCAAGGGTGACTGCCACTGGTAGTACGGTTTCTACTGCAACTGCAACTGGTTCTGAGGCTGCAACTGCAACTGCAACTTTAGGGTTTTATGAGAAAACCCTAATTTTTCAAACTTCGAATTTTGAAATTCTGATCTAGGGGATAGATGCGCTGAGTTGAGGCGAGTTAGCTGGTGCAATCAGATTTCTGAAAATCCAACTTTTACCCCCTCAAACTTGATCTGCAGATTTCTGGACTAGTGCTTCTAGTTTTCTGGTACTTCTGGTACTCTGGTTTTCTGGTTTTCTGGTACTTTATGAAACTAGGGTTTCACTTTCCGGGAGATCTAGCCACTGAAAAGGTGCGCTGATGATGCCAAATTGATCCTTAAGGGAGGGCGCAACTTTCTAGATAGTTTTAGGGCTGAAAAGATTCACTTTTGAAAAACCCTAATTTGCAGGTATTGCAACAGTGAAGTTTTTCCTCTTAAGAAATATGCTTCCTTCAGCTTGGCTCTGATACCATGTTAATGTTTAATCCATTATTATAGATGTTTGTGTTTCATTACATAACAATAGCATAATCCAAGATCACTGAGAAATACACAATCACAAGAGACACAACATTTATCCTGGGAAACCCTCTAGGGGAAGAAAACCCAGCAAAACTTCCTTAATATAGATAGCCAATGCAATGCAAAGAGATCTCTATGCTAAAACAGAAAGTCCTCTCCAAGATATGTGCCACTCTCTCTCTCCTTTGCCAGTAATAGATCAGAACTTGTCTCTCAAACTGAGCAAGTGAGTTATGATCAAATGAGGCGCTAGCCTCCTTTATTTATACAAGTTCTAGCACGTGTGAAGTGTCTCTTCACTGGCAGGGCCGACTTCTCAATCTGGGTGGGTAAACCCACCTTTATTATATTTCTAGGTCTCTTAATTAACTGTTGGGGCCGACTTCTTATTATGCCTATTACAATTGTCTTTTGACCAATCCGCAAAAGGGGATTTGGTCCTATTACAATATCCGACATGATCAATCCACAATGGGGATTGATCCTATGAATAAAATATCAATAATAATAAGAATACTCTTTGCAGCTACATTATTTCAATAACTAGGTGGTAGTTCACTCCCGTAACTGCCTGAGAGACTAGAATAGGTGGCAGTTCACTCCCGTAACTGTTGGTGTGTGTCTAGATCACTCTAGACCACCACTATGGCACATTGGTTCACCTCCAGTTCGCACTTATTGAGATATACATAGTATATCACGTGTAAATTATTCATTATTCATAACAATTAATGAGAATTCTTTCATTCTTTCTCTCCTTCTTCTTCTTTCTCCAATTCTCTCTGCAAATGTGTGTATTATTGTTTAGCTAGATCTATTTTGTGCACGTTCAACACATTTACAGAAATAATCCTCCCACACCATTCTACGGTGTTGCAGGGGTTTGATCTACAGGAAGAATCAGGCTAGTGTGCAACATAGGGGGTTTCCAACTAGGGGGGTGCACCACCTTGAAGAGATTGATTCGATCTGGAGAAAGGAAGAGGCTTCTTGGAAAAGGATCATATGGGTTTTCTTTGTATGGTCCCTAGCATCATTCTTGGTCTATTCCAGAGGAGATTTTCCTGACAATTTATTTCCTGGATTTTGGCACGAATTGGAGGAGAGAGGGGCGCATTGCAAGAAGAGGTTATCATTGTTTACTGGCCTAGATCTCCATAGATTGTCTTGAGATTTCATTAGCTTGTTAGTATTGTCCTGATCTACAATCCGAGAGATTTTGGTGGAATTCGGAGGCTCCTAGAAGGGAGAACAAAATCTTATTGATTCAGTCAAACCAGGAGGGCGCAAACCAGTAGAGGGTTTGCTCAGTTGGAGGAGCAGAACTTCTCCGTTCAGCTTGAAACTTGGCTCAGTGGATTCTACTAACCTGATCTACATTCTGAGAGAGTTTGGAGGGATTTGGAGCTCAGAAAGAGGAGGGTCAAAACTTGAGGGTTCATCAGCAGCCAGAGTAGGGCACAACTCAGCCAGTTGGAGGGGTTCTGCAGTGTATTGACGGGGTTCTCTTATCTTCAATCTTATCATGCGTGATGTTAGCCTTTTGAGGCATGGATCTCTTCTCAGACAGCCTTTGGGAGGCTATTATCTCTGTATTTTCTTATTATTGTATCCACTGACAGCCCATTATGATATTATTAGGGTTTTCTTCCAGATATGTAGATCTCTTGTGCAAGGGATCTCTCTACTAAAGGTCGGATCTGACATTATTGTTTATGTACCGATGTTCTTTGTGTATCTTGTCTTGTTTATTATTATATGCTTCAGATCTATTATTCCAATGCTTAATCAACATCAAGTAAACCCTTAATGTGCATCTTCATGAGTAAACCTGCAAATACATAAGAAAACATAGGAAACAGTAAACAATTAGTGTTCTGAGCAAAAAAATTGGCTCAAGAACATTACATTGCTTTTCCCCAACGACACCTTTGCCTTTTTCCTTTCATAAAAGGCTTCCACCCAACATTAATTTTAAAAAAAAGGCTCAAGTTTTTAACAAAACTTTAACACGTGCTCTCTTTCCAACTACCAACCTCTAATTGCCATGTGTCCACTCTTCTTCCCTCAAAATATGACACAATCATCAACATAATCCATGTCATCTATTTCATTGCCACATCATCGATCATGTACATCATGAGGCTTTCTCTTAATTGTCCTTCACCTTTGTGATTTTATACCCGTCTTCTTGCCACAATCTTCTTGTGCGTGCTTCTTTGTAAAGGGCATCATCATTTTTTCAATGATGCTCCTACATCAAACTTCTCAAGTTATTAAAAAGCATGTCCTCATGCAACATGCTTAAGAGGTTCAATCTCATCTTCAATTACAACCTTCATCTTCTTTTGCAGTCTCCACGTGGTGCACTCTTCTCTTGTGTTGCAAATGTACCTACAACAAATTCAACATATAACAACGTGTATTACAAGAATCAATAACTCCCATTTGCACATCTAAATGCAACTTTTCTTTTGATGTAACTTTCCTCATTTCTTCTATTTCTGCCAATCTCTATCTCTTTCTACATCTCCACTCTTCACCTTCTCGAAGCATTATTTCACGTGTTTATCACCTCTCACTTAAATTTTTTGTCACTCTACTAGAGGACAATCACAATCGCCACCTTTACAAGTCGTGCACTGCAATGCATAACCAATTTTGAGTCATGCCTCCATAAAAGAAAACCTTCAATTGCCTCCACTCTTGCAATCTACTATGGTTCCTAGGTGTAGTGAACTTTTCTTTGCTTAAAACCACATAACATGGAGTGTTCCTATGTTACACTTTCTTTGACCCAACCACTCAAGCAACTTCTTCCCTTATTTATAAGACAAAAATCAAAGACTTATTTCTCATCCGAACAATCTACATCTTATGTTCTTTCTACAACATATTTTCACTCAGAATTTTCTCTCAGTATGCAACAATCACTCTTCCACAAACATCTCTCTTTGGAAAATTTGAATATGCTCATTATGTCATCAACAACTTCTACATAGTGCTTCATTATCTTTGGATTGTGTTGTGATCCTCTTCTCCGTTAGAAACTATTATGGCAACACATTCTTCTTTTTAGGTGTACTCGTATTCTACTTCTTCTTCATCTCTTTTTTTGTTCCATAATGTAATTAGGACAATAATAGTAACTACTGTAATAAATAGAGGGCAACATCATCACACATAACACAAGGATTAAAGTGGAAACCCAATAGGGAAAAGAAATATCAAAATGAATTGTTCTCACTCTCTAATTAGCTATAGGATAATTATACAATAGGCTAATAACCTTCTCATTAAGTTACAAATTGACCATGTTGCGAGGCTAAAGGTCACGAGAGGGTTTTCTATCGTCTTCTTCATGTCTAGAGAACCCCCCTTTTGGATCATTCTCTTGGCAATTTGTATTCTTGTTCCTCGATCTATGGTCTAATTATTCAAATTACTCTTATATATGTCACTTCCAACTTCTCTCTCAAATGGTGGTAATTTATGCTCTATTACCTTAACTACCTTTTCTTGTATCTCAAAATTTACATTGTTCCTCTTCACCAATATCTCTTGATGTACATTCTCCTTAACCTCCACATGGCACATTATTATTCATTGTGGAGTTGGGATCATACCCCCTTCATTAGCCCTCAATCATAGTTTTTTATTCCTTGCAGGGTCTTTTATATGTGGACAATGTCCACCAATGTTTTTGTTACATTGTACCTCTGTACAAAGGAATGTGGAGGGTGGGGAAAGGATGAGATTCCACTTGCTCCACCCTATATCCCACATAAAGGATGTTAAGGGTGAAATGCAAAGTCTCAACCCTCCTCTGTCCCACCTCTTGCTCTGCCTCCAACAACACCTCCACCTTTTTCCTTTCACAAATGGCTTCCCCTTGATGAAGGAAAACAGACTTAAGTATTTAACAAGACTAACATGTGCTCACCTTCCAACCACCAACCTCTAACTACCACATGTCCACTTTTCTCCACTTAACATCTGACAAGTCATCCACTTTAGTCCACATCATCCAATTCATTGTCACATCATCAAGTCTATACATCATGAGGTTTTCTCTTAATTGTCTTTCACTTTTCTAATTGCATACTCATATTCTTGCCACAATATTCACATGCGTGATTCCATTTAAGGGATTTAAGAACACAATATTACATGTTTCCAATAAAAAATAATAATTAAAATATTTAAAATTTACATTTAAGGGGCTTAAGAACACAATATTACATGTGTCCAACAAAAAATAATAATTAATATATTTAAAATTTATTAAAATATTAATATATTTAAAATTTATTAAAATATAATAGTAAAAAGTATATACTCTATAATCACATTTTAATAATATTAAAACAAAAACCTTTAAGCAAATTTTATTTTAGTAGTACTAAAAACTATAGAATTTGTAACTTTCGTTATTGCTCGGTAATTTTTTATAATGATAAGTTTTATTTTAAGTGGATTTTTAAAATATTATTAACATTTATGTAAATTTATAGATTAACCAAATAAACTTATTCTATGTTAAAAATTATAATTAGTTATCTACAAAAATTGCAATATTATATAATTATATAGATTTATCTTAAACTGGAATTTATTAAGTATAAAAAGAGATAAAAAATGATCTTGGAATAACTTTTATGCTTAAAAAATCTTAAGTTAAAATGGATGCATATTGATTTTATTTTTTATCCATTTTTTAAAATTATAATAATTAATGGTTTATGTTTTAATTTTTTATATTACACACCTCAATTTCTTTTTTGCATTTTGATTTGTAAGCATTACATAGGAATGTTACATCTCATTCATACAATGTCGTGAAATGCATAGATTCCTACAATACAATAATTCTCAAACATATGATATGTCGCATGCAACAAATAGAAAGTCAATTGTATTCTAGTTATATGTTTAGTAACTTATTCGCTATATTTCTTCATGCTAAGCATGATTGTCAAGGTTGATGGTAAGTTATACAGCTTAATATCTATTAGTTTTCGAGTTCATTATTGTAAGTGTGCTTTCCTTATGCTTCAATTTCCATCCATGTACATAAGCTCTTCAAATGTTTTTGTTTTGGAAACTTGGCATTTCAATTTTGGGGAGGGCAGACTTTTCATTGTTCTCATATCTCATCGATGGAGGATTCTTCTATTACAGCATCATTTTTTACCACTGATTTTATTATCCCTCGGTTTTTTTTTTTTTTTTGTATATAGTGGTCTTATTCTTGTGCTTGTGTAAGTGTGATGATGATATTTACCTTCATCTATGATTAACAAAGTTTATTGGAAAAATAAATAGATTTAAACTAAATATTTTTCAAATTTTCATTTTTATATCTAAACATAGTAAAAATCAAAATATCAAAATAATTATGATTTTCTTAAACTATAAAGTTTTGAGAATAATTAAGTTATGAAACTAGGTAAAATTATAACTTGTATTATTAAGAGCAAGGCATACTAAAAATAAAAAGAAATGATATTGATCTTCATCTTTTTTTTATATCACAAATTTTACAAATACATTCATCATCCATCTCAAAACATTTGTAATCCCAATTAAAATGACCAAATTGTAAATATGATTTTATTTTCTTTTTATTAATTTAGTAGTTTACTAGTTGTACAACTTGAATGGGCCTAATAGTTAAGAACATGTGTTTCCTCCTCGGAGGTCACAGGTTCAAATCCAGAGGAGGGTAGGATATGGTAGGTCAAATCACCACGAAGAGGGGGTCATTTGTCCCACAAACAAGAAGGTCTCATATACCAATTTAGTGTATAACTTGGTGGTGACCTTAAAATTAGATTATTATTATTATTATTATTGTGTGTGTTTTATATAATTTGAATATCAAAGGTGCACTCATAATGATTACCTTGATATAATAAAGGTATAACAAGTTATATATAATCAATATGATAATTGTGTATTAATAAATTATATATTTGTTATCATTTATATTGTTGGACACATAATCCTTGAGATTGGGTTATTGTAATATTAGGGAAGACCAACAACCATTTAATTTGTATTTATGCACCTTTCATGTTAATATTAATTTGTATTTAATTTGTATTTATGCCCCTTTCATGTTAATGCAAATCACAACAGTAGAATTAAGTTTTCTGTCATACCTGACCTAACAATAATATTAGAGCACAAGTTGAGTCCATTACATCTCTTGGTGTTTTCTTTCCCTAGCATGCAGAAAAAGCCTTCCTGTCTGTCCCTCTGCCTTTTGGCGCTCTGGTTGATTCTTTGTCTCTCTTGTAAACCAGTCTGTGTTCCAATCATTCCTACTACAATTTGCTCCTCCATTCATTCCAGTCTACAAAACCCTACTACAAAAAAACCCTAATTTGAGTAACTATCCATTGTTGGCTCCTATTACCCCTAATCGATCACTCTCACGAATCTATTTGATTTTTTTTTCTCCAGCCGCATTCGTCACGCACAGTAATGCCATCCAACCACATTCCATCACGCGTAGTGATACCATTCCATTCCATTACACACAGTAATCTCTGTCAGCGACATTCCTCACGTGTAGTGAGACTAGCGATTACCATAATTCCAGCTCCACCATTTTGTCTACGCTCCACGAGGTGCATGCGACCATTTGGTATGGTGAGAGAGGTGCAAGGGGAGGTCGGACCAGCGGAGGGGAGGTCGACCAGTTCAGCTCCAACCTGCCCGCTAAGCTGATCAAACTCATACCATCACTTATAATAAATATATGTGATACCATATTATTGTTGAGCACCAGCTTGAAATCCATGAAGGAGACGATGGTCGACTCGGAAACGAGGAAGAAGATGAGTGACCCCAACTTTGTTTCCAAGGTCCACGGCTCTCGCCTTAGAACGATTTGGCAGTAATAAAATAATTATTGTGTGGATGAATGGGTCAAAATGCTCTTACTCATTCCAACTCCTTGATAACTCTTGGGATTGTGTGATACACAAGGTGTTAGAAGATGCATTCTTTAATTACCATCATTGCTGACTAATAAAGATAATTACAAAGAATGGTACAAAAAGATCAAAAACACTTTGATTTTCAACGACCTATGGAATGGCATTTATGAAGCAACAATAATCACTGAAGAAGTAGTTATGGAATGGCATTTATGAAGCAACAATAATCACTGAAGAAGTAGTTGAATCATGTTTTGAATTTGCTACCTCAGAAGCAAAGTCGAAGAGTAGCACACCACCCATTCCAACATCAAACAAAGAACGTGCCATATGTAAGGACAAAGACCTGAAAGCATATGTTGTGATCTCTGCGATAGTAAGTGAAGAGGTGAGATGTCATATTGTTTCTATTAACGACTCCTATAGCACTTTGAAGAGATTAAAGGATTTGTATGACACACACACACACACACACAACTGGAACTAATACAATTGATGGTGAAGGTCTTCAACCTAGAGTTGAAGAATGATGACCCTATGGCTTTAACTTCTGAGATCAAAGACAGATCTCCCTCTCACAGCCTTCATCAAGGCTCTCTACCCCACATATTCTCACTACCTTGAATCTCTGCAAGCCATTGGTCAAATGAAATCCATAACATTTGACACGTTAGTGGAGAAAGTTGCAAAACGTGATAAAACCTTTGGAAATAAGTCAACACATTCGACCGACGAGATTGTGTGCCTTGCTAAGAAAGTGAAGATTCAACCACATGATTCTTCTAGAGGAGGAAACAAAAGAGGACATAGAATAAAGACTTTCAGAGGCATGGAGGTAGACATAACCAAGGAGAAAGATCCAATCTTCACTATATCTGTTGAAAAAAGAATAGGTCACATGAGGCGAGTGACTGCAGAGTTCCATGGGAAAAGATAAAAAAAGACATAGAGAATCAAAAAGAGGACAAAGGTAAAATTTAGAACTAGCAAAAGGTAATCCACCTAAATCTTCTAATTACGTTGTTGCCCATTGCAATATAGGAGTCATTGAAGATTTGTTTAACACTTCATATACTCCTTGAAGAGATGCAAGGCTTCTTGACACGGGTGCAACCTCCCACATGAAATTCCAAAGATACTTCTTCGAAGACTTCAATGACAATGTAGATGGCGTAGTGTATTTTTCAGATAAATTGAGTCTCAAACCTTCGGGAATGGGCACCATCATGCTCAAAATGCCTAGATTCTGTGATTTTATTTTGCATGATGTACTCTATCTTCATGAGCTGCAAAGGAACTTTTTATCCCTTGTGCATATTCGATAGCAAGGCCACTATGTTCATATGTTTGGTGGCAAAGTTGAAATAAGGAATGATTTTGACGGCATGGTTATCATGACCAGAATGGAAGATAGAAGACTACTCAAGTTGAAGGGGACATCTGCCTATACACAAAATGTTGCATACATTTCTCATCATTGTGAAGGTATAATGTCGTCTAGTCTTTTGTGGCATGCTAGATTTGGCCATATTAATTATGAAAGTTTTTGTTTGTTAATAAATAATGGTGTTTTTGGTTTGCCTACTATTCCTAGGAAATTGAAGCAATGTGATGTTTGTATCCTTGGAAAGCATAGCAAACAACCATTTCATGATTCTACTTCCAAAGCATGTAGAAAACTTGAATTGATTCATTTTGATTTGTGCAGCCCTATGCATGTTCCTTCTGCAGACGGAAATAAATATATCATTATTTTCTTGATGATTACACCATGATGTGTTGGGTGTACTTGTTGAAAGTTAAGTCACAAGCTTTTGAAACTTTTAAAATGTTTCATATATGGATTCAAAATGAAGCTCAGTCTCCCATTGGCTTTCTTCACATTGATAATCGAAAAGAATATACATCTAATGAATTTGAAATCTACTTTCCCCAAAATGAGATCAAGCATCAAACCAAAGTTCCATACAATCCTCAACAGAAGGGTGTAGAATGTGTTAGCTCCCAAAATGAACCCGTCCCTTTGGTCACATTTTGTGGTGGATAGCATGGCTATTGGTAGTTTTCCCAAATGATTTTTGAGTTTTTCTAGCTGCAAGGCTTAGGTTTTGATTTTGTTTTAGAAATAAGATGACCCACAAAAGTCCTCTTTTCAAAATTTTCATAAATTGCTTTCAACAGCTAACGTGTGTTTAAAAGATGGGTGTTAGCTAGTGAAAGTGGCGACTTTCAACAACTAAGGAGCATCTTTCATAGGTTCGTGCGCTGGTGAAAGTGTTGGTTTTCAAAACATCCAAAGAAGCATTGTCGCGGGTCGAGCGCTGGTGAAAGTGAAGACTTTCCACAGCTACGGAGCAGTTCTTACGGGATCGTGCATTGATGAAAGTGAAGACTTTCAACAACTAAAGGGAGTTTTTCACAGGATCGTGCGCTGGTGAAAGCGGTAACTATCAATAGCTAAGGGGCGTTTTCCACGGGCCGTTGGCTGGAGAAAGCAGGAATCACGTGCGTGTTATCCACGTTTCTAAAAGATAATGATGATACAATCATCTCACGTCATGCAAATCCAAATCGTGCGCTGATGAAAGTGGGTAATGATGGAGACTCAGTTGCGCACATCAAAATAGGATTACGATGTGGATCTTGTTCAGTGACGCATGTTGCACACTCATGGCGCCGGAAATGGTAATTTTGAATCCAGCAACTCAGGTACAGAGGCTGTATTGTCGTGCTGACAACATCAAATCAGATCATTGCTTCCATATCACACTCTGTTCATGAAGGTTTGTTAAAGTTTCAAATGTTAGAAAACAGAGCCGACTCCCGAGTGCTTTCAACAGCGCAAAACCTCGACTCGAACAGCAGTTGCAGGGGTTGATATACAAAATTGTTGGGGTTTTCAAGCTACAGAATGGCGAGGAGACACAGTGGTTCTCTACTCAGAAAAGAGCTGGACAACCCATCTTTTTTATAGACACATCCCGAAGTCCAGAAACATTTTTCAAACTCGGGGTGTATTGAATTCGTTGAGAGGTTGCAAAATGGTTGCCACCAGTCGATAGCAGAAGCTTTTGCCAAAAATTTCGATGGGAATAAGGCTCGTGTTGGGTCCTTGGAAATCATAGTAGATGAAGCTGCCATTGTTGCAGCAACCAGCCTACCAAGATCGGGCTAGAGTTGGTTCAAAACCACTGCCACCAAAAACTTGAATTTCAGAGTTTATTTAAAGGAAGAGTTCAAGCACAACGCATGGAAGAAGGGCATGTTGGTTTCCTATCTAGAAGAGGAGTGGCAGGAGTTGTTTAAGGGCATCCAACTCTACATTACCTCAGAGGGCAGGTATGATAAACTCATGATGTATCATTTTAAGCTCCTGGACCATTTCACAGGCAAGACTCTCCTCAATTTGCCTTTTTTCTTACATAAGAGTTTAACTAAGGTCTGCAAGAAAATCAGAGCTCAACCCCTAAGCATGAAGAATACTCTGTGCCACTTCGACCTCATCAAATTGATCATTCTGGAGGAATTGAAACAGCAGGGAAGGAGCTGGCAGCACTTTCTATTATGGGAGGGTTTTGAAACACAAACTCAGCCTGTAAATGAACAGGGGAAAGGTTCAAAGAAACAGTTGACTCCTCAAAGTAGTTCAAGGAAGAGGAGGACCCTGCCAAGACCTCCAGAAGATAGAATTTTTGGAGTGAAGTCCCACAAGTCAAAGAAAAGGTTAAACTTTGAAACCACTACAGAACAACCCACAGAGCAGCCTACAGAGAAGAGAACAAATATATTAAACTTTCCCTATATCGATTCAGAATCAGAGCAACAAGATCAATGCCCTGTCACCAAGAGTCCTAAGCAGTCAACTGAGTTTGCACAAAACTATGATACCTTCACTCATACAGAGGAAGGAGAAACATCAAAAAGTTCTAAGTCAAAGAAATCTCAGAAAATCAAGCATCTGAAAGAGGTCATCGCTCAGCAAGAGGTTTTGGAACGAGTAATCAAAGAAAGGTATAAGAAGTTGTCTGATAACTTCGCAAAAACCAATGTTGCGTTTGAGAGACTGGCTCGGGAAAGTGTTAAAGAGAAGAAAAGAAAGCAGAAACTCACCAAAGAGTACAATAGTCTATGGTGGCTTGCCAAACGCCTTAAAAGGTAGATAAGAAGATTGAAACAAAAACAAAGGCAAAAATCCCATTCAGATTTGAAGGTACTTGCTCAAGTCGTTGTTAATATGCAAGGTGATAAATCAGAAACACACTGAGTTTTGATGGAATCAAAATTTTGAAGGTGAAAACTCGTTTTGGGCGCAGTCAGGGCTTTCACCAGCGCAAAGCGATATTTTATGACCCGTTAGTTGGTGAAAGGCAACGCTTTCACCAGCTAACCAACGAAATATTAAACGAGTTAGTTGTTGAAAGATGGAAAAGTGTTTTTTGAAGCCAAGGACAGAACAGGTCATTTCTCACAGGTTATGAAGGAGTTCCAGAGTATCAAGGGAATGAAAATTGCTTGCAAAGGATTCGACATCAGAGATTTGAGGGAATTTTGGAAACCACATGTAAAACAAACTTCCTCAAATATCGACCATGAACGTTGGAGAAATCCAACTGTCAAAGACAGGTGTTTTGTCACATTGCATCACATCAAAGATTCCAGGAGCTGAAGGATGCAGATGGCAAATTTTTGAGACTGAAGACAATTCGAGTGCTAAGTTTAGTTATTAAGTTTTTATCTTCAAGTTGTTTAGTTAGATTTGAATTGCTTTTATTAAATACAGATCCATGTTTTTAGGATCTGTAAAACTGATTGTAAGAGGCTATAAAAGCCTATTTTTGATATGAGATAGGGGTTCAAACTGGGAGATATTTTATGCCACTGTATAGACTTTTTTTGCAGAAATAAAGTTCAGTTTCCTTTCGTTTACAATATCAGAATTGTTTATCTTTCATTTCCTATACTTTGTTTCAGTTTATTTTAGTTCATAAAGACTGTTATCTCTTTATTGAGCTCATAGGCTTGAAATTAAAGGATTTCTCTATGTCTTGTATTAAGCCCTACAATCACTTGTATTGGAAATCAAGAATAGTATTCTCCATCCTATCTTTCAATTATTTGATCTAATTATTGTTCCCTGAAAGCACTGTATCTTTAGATGTGTGATGAGTTGTTTCTTACATAAATCATTAAAGACCCCATTGTCCCAAACACATAAAAACCATTATTTCTAAGTTACCAAGCATCCTTAGCGTACAAACCTAAGGAGTTTCTTGGAGTGATAACAGAATGAACATGACACTAAATATGGTTCGTTCCATGTTTTCAAGAATGTAAAATTAATGTTTTGGGATGATGTAGTTCTATGTGCGGTTTATGTAAAAAACATGTGTCCATCTCATGCTCTTCAAAACAAGACTCCTTATGAAATGTGGTATGGTCGCATTCCTTCAGTGAGACATCTGAGGGTCTTTGGTTCCACCTGCTATGCCTTGATTCCTAAGGAGAAAAGAAGCAAGCTTGATGCAAGGAGTATAAAGTGCATCTTCTTGGGGTACTCAAATACCACCAAGGGATATCATCTTTACGATGAGACAAAAAGTGAATTCATCCTTTCCAGAGATGTAATCTTTCTTGAATCCTCTAAGAAAGATGAAATCGTTGAGAGGCATCTTGATCATGAAGAAAAAATCACTCGTGCAAAGACATATCATGAATTTGATTATGAAATTCCAAATATTGAAGGGGGGGATCCCTATATTGGGTCAATCTATGGAATCTCCTTTTGAAGCACCATCACCCCCACATGAATATGTTCCAGCCACTTCATCATAACCTGAATTTCATTTGGATGATGTGATCAAGAGGATTGAAAAGTTGAGTCTTGATGAGAACTCAACGCCATCTCAATCAGCTAAGAAACCTAGACCATCTCATAAACATCCACCAAAATGACTCACAAAAACACTTGAAGGTGTTCATCCTAATGAGATAAAAAAGACAGGAACAAGAATTTCCTCAAGCCAAGATGGAGGTAATGTAGATAATTCAAACTTAGGTGATGTAGATGACATGGATGTTTCATATGATTGTGAGTTGAGTTTATCTACTAACCTTGTGCAGACTTCCTTTAAAGAATATATTTTTCATGATGAGTGGAAAGAATCCATGCAGAAGGAATATGATGCTCTCATCAAGAATGGGTCATGGAAGTTGGTGGACCCTCCATTTGGAACCAAACCAATTGGCTACAAGTGAGTATTCAAGAACAAGTACAAATCAGATGGTTCACTTGACAAGAACAAAACAAGGCCCGTGGAAAAAGCATTTGCACATAAAGAAGGTGTTGATTATGAGGATACTTCCCCCCCCACAACAAAATGGGTGACCACCCATACTCTATTTTCCATGGCAGCAAAGAAGGGATGGAAAATTCATCAAATGGATGTGAAGACTGTTTTCTTTAATGGAGACTTGAAACATAATGTGTTTATGTCTCAGCCGGAAGGATTTGTTGTGAAGGGAGAAGAACAAAAGGTATGCAAGCTCATCAAATCCTTATATGGCCTGAAACAAGCACCTAGAGCATGGTATGAAAAGCGAATTGAGCATCTTCTGAAATTGAATTTCAAGCATTTCAATCTTGAGGATGCAACTTTGTTCGTCAAGGAAGTTGGAAAAAATGTTGTATATCTTGTAGTATATGTAGATGATTTGTTGATAACATGGAATAATGAAAGCTAC
>ML816819.1:28191-39993 GCA_009831015.1 Picea engelmannii
GAATAATGAAAGCTACATTGCATCCATAAAGAAAGATTTGAAGAAAGGCCTCAAGATTATAGATTTGGGACATCTTCACTACCATTTGGGCATTGAGCTGATTCAAAATCCAAAGTACATATTCATCTCCCAGAAGAAGTACAATGGAGAACTATTGAACAAGTTTGGCATAGCTGAGTGTAATCATGTTTATACTCCAATGGAACTATTATCCCCATTTTGTGGGATAACTAAGGAGATGATGACTCGAGACCCTCGGGTTATAGACATGGACTGTCGAGAGACCACACGACTAGAAGTGTCCACTTGTACATATGAAAGCCCACTCTATCACCACAGTTTGATCCATCGTCAATGCATCCACCCCACTAGCTAGCTTCTAGAAGGCACATGGGTCTTGCTCCATGAGATACAAGTCAGGTATTGTGGCAGGTAATCACCCTAATATTTGATGCATTTAAGCATGTTGTATTGAAGTTGCTTTTTATTATAGAATGCCTGCTTGGACATTATGATTTTGACCCTATTTCACCTTGGTGAGTGTCATCGATTTCCTAGTAAGTGGCCAACTTTTGGGAAAGGGATGAAACTGGGGGTCCCTTGAGGGGTCATTGTACCATTCCCGACCATACTTATCACTTTCCACTCATCACATTGCCCTCTTCTAGGCCTTTTGGATTTAGTGACCCAAGAAGAGCATGTACCTCATTTCATGGGAAGAAGGGGCTAAAGGCCCAAAGGGATGATGGCTGGAAAAATATAATAGCCTAAAATATAAACCTTCCATATGCTTGCCCAAAAAGGTCTTGAGAGAAATGAAAAACTTCTCCTAAAAAAATCAAAGACCTGCAAAAAAAAAATAACATTATATACATGTCCCCACTTGTTGAGGTTTGTACACTCATGTGGTGTACCTTTATTTCCTTTCATATGGCACCTTGTGTACCTCTAGATTCAAGTGGACCTTGTGGTGTTTCCCCCCAAGCTAATCAATTTCACTCTAGGGAGTACCCAATGTTTTGGAATATTAATTAATTAATGGAAATGAATGGGCTTAGAAAAAGGATGCATTGAAAACGAAGGTGCAACACACCCTCTACAAAGGCACCCATAGATGAGACAAAACGAGCCCTTGTATATCATGAAACCCATTGACCTATGATGTATAAACCCCTATCCACCTCATCATACACTACATGACCTTGAAGGGGCACCCTTGGGAGCAACCCCTACTTGAGGGTTTTGGTCTACCCAATAGGAATTTTATGACACCCCTCCCATACCTAAACTTGGTCAATTGTATAGGGTCTTTGAGCATTTGTTTAATTTGATGAGGTAGTTTTGATACACATTTTTAGATTCTTTGTTTATTATATGTGGTTTTCACTTGCCATGATATTTTGACTTGAGATCTTTGGAAGGCGTACCAATTTGTTTCATGGGACCTTGTTTGGTGGACAATTTTTTAGGAACACGCCTAGCTTCACCTTCCATGGGTCTTGAATCCCGCAAGTCAGATCACAATGAATTTCCTTTGGAGGCCTAGAAGACACCTTGGAGGACCTAGCCTAGCCCTCACATGCTAAACGAATTGCTTAGGAGGGGAAAAAAATCACTCTTTGGGGCTTGAAGTCACCTAGGGCTAGGGTTGGTGGTGATGGAGTTGTTGTTCATTGACATTTTGCATATTTTGACTAGAGGAGGCATGAATTGACCTTGGTGCATGAAGAGGAGGCTTTAGGAGCCCATGGTGCCAAATCCTCCCTGAAAATGGTGCCAAAATGTTATCAAATTCAGGGAGGATTTTGAATCCTCTTCCAAATCCTAACGGCACTTTCTCAAGCTATCCCAAAAACTTTTCTCTAGTTTACCTGGTGACTCCACCTAAAGGACGTTCTCTTTTCAGTTTCGATGAGCTCTCATTGAAGCTCATCTGGTCACTCCACCTTCCCAGATACCCTCCTCCTCTAAGCCTTTTCCCCCATGGAGGTTCAAACCTTATAAGGTCTACCAAAGAAGGCCTCCCCTCAAATCTCTTGTTGTCAAGACACTCTTCCACGATACCCTTCCCCTTGCTCCAATGGATCACCCTTGGGAAAAGGACATTTACAAACCCCTTAACATGGCCACCATCCATGGATACCCCAACATAATGCCAAAAGAGTCAAATAAGTGGTTATCAAAGTTCCCAGGAAACAATGTAGTGGTTGTTGAAGATCATCTCTACACCATAGGTTGGGACATGGATAATGCATAAATTGAGCATGAGGATGTAGCCATGCAGCCACTGGCTTCATCACTGACTGGAGAAGCTCTCATATGGTTCAAGGGCCTTCCGGATAATCACATAACATCCTATAAATATGTTTCCAAGTTATTTAAGAGTAGGTTGACAACGAAGAAAGACAATGGGATGCTTGTATCTCAATTCAATCAGATAAAGAAAAAGGAGAACGAGATAGTGAATGAATTTGAAACCAGATTTGACAGATTATACAGTCAGATTCTGACAGATTTTTCATCCTACCATTGCAAAATTTCATCTCCAATATGTGAATGCATTTGATGGAAAGTTTTGTTTTATTCTTAATGACGAGAATCCCACTTCTTTGCAGAAGCCAAAGAGTATAATGTAGAGATTGAAGAAAATCTCCTTGAATTGAACGTAGATCCTTTGCAATATCCTCGTGTCAAGGCAGAAGCAAAGACTAAAGCTTCTAGTAGCAGTGCTCCTGATTTGATTTCCCTCTTGACCCAGAAAATAGATCATATGAGTACTCGATTTGTTCAAGCATAGAATTAGATCATGGGTCATTTGACTACTGTGGAAAGAAATCAATCTGCCTCCAGATCTCAGTTTACCAGACAACAGAGAGATGTCATCAGTTGGAAACCAATGCCTCAACAAGAGGTAAAGGCCCCTGATACTTTGAAACCAGTTGGGATGGTTGACACAAAACAAGCATCTTGGTGTCTTCCATGCCAAGCCTCACATAGAAAATGAGTGTCCTTGACGAGATGAAGATTCTTTCGAAAGTACGAATTTCATGGATATGACATGTATTTATCAAGACGAAGATGTCACATAGGAACATATCAACGAATCGAGAAGATGGGGGGAAAGAGAGGGGAGACTCCGAGCCTTGAATCAGTTGACAGACGATCAAAAGAAAGAGCTAAGGAAGAGGGAATATTTGAACTAGAGTAGAATAAATAAAGCTTCAACCCCTTAATTGCATCATGTCGTTCCTCCTCCATCCATAGAGAAGGTGGTCCCACCACATACACCTCCAGTACATGAGTTGCTTCTTGATCCAGCTCCCATAGGTGAGATCCAGTTGAATATAGATATTGCAACCATGTTTGGAAAGCTGAATATGACAATCTTGGTGACAGAGATATGTAAGATCCCTTCTGTAAGGAGGGAAGTTTTGAAGTTGTTATAAGTACCAACTGAGAAGGAAGACCCTCTGATCATTTTGAACACTATGTATCTTGATCGGAAAAAGGACATCAGTCCTCCTTTCTATATTTCATTAGGCATGAATGGCCTCCGCTTGAACAACTATCTGTTTGATTTTGGGCCTTCCATGAATGTCATGTCATTGAAGGTAATGGAACAGCTTGGTTTGAAGACAACTCGACCCTATGGAAACGTATGTGGTATTGATTCTAAAAGGGTCAAGGTTTATGGGTTGTGTGAGCATGTTGAGGTCCTTTTGATTGATTTTCCACATATCAGCCACCTCATGAACATAGTGGCGATCGATGTTCTGGATGCTTGGGGGATGCTTTTATCGAGGAGTTGGTCTACTACCCTTGGGGGTTTCATTATCATGAACCTTACCCATGCACACATCCCCATGGGAGATGGTACTTTTGAGGTATTATACAGTCAACAGAGAGCTGACAAGCATGTGACTGATCCTAATGGTCCTGACTGTTAGAATATGAATGAATGTGCTCATTTTACCATTATATCACTATTGTCACCCAACCATAGGTCGAAGCCACCCTCTGAGCACCTTGACCTTGAAAGAGAGAATAATCCTGGTAGCAATCCAATAGCCAAGCAAGGCTAACGCACCAAACAAGAAGTAACCAAAGTTGATCAGAGAGTCCAACCTAAAACTGGCGCAACACCTTCCCCGGGACTTGCGCACAAAACTGCTAGACTACAGTGCGCAGAAGTATCTCTCTGCAATTCTGAGAAGTGTGTCAAATGAGAGACTGGTGCCCTATATTTATAGTATTCCTGGCAGACTTGTCTGCGCTGACTTCTCATTATGGGTACTAATTAATTCATATTAATTATCTCTCTTCAGTCGACATCTCATCTAGGGTTACTTTCATTTCTATTCTTTCTTCCGGAATATTCTAATCTTGTCAAAGGTCACAATAGAGGTTCATACCTTCTGAAGCTACCATAATATAAACACTCCCTCCTAGCTAAGGAGGTATAACTGATCATGGTCTTGATCACAAACAAACCATTCAACTGGTAGCATCACGAGCACCGTCGTTATAATCCAACTGGATAATCTTCATGACAACTGGTACAATATCAATTGATAGAACACAACTGTGTTTATCCATGGTAGTACACAACTACTCAAACTGTGACACATAGTCACAAACAGTGGAACATATCCACCACGGTAGCATATTTCTATTGTCTGGAGACAGGCAGTCTCTATAACAATCATCTGATATCAACCTGCACAGAAAATATTTTTATTAAACAAACTAAATCATTTGGGCCATTCTTTCACTCACATCAGTGAGATCTGAAAGAGTATCTCCCCTTAGAGTAGAACATCAATGATGGGCTATCTGGACTATTCTTCTCAAGCAAGGAAGAATGATTGTTTCTGATTTCTGAGCCTGGACCATTCCTCACCCTGGGCCATTCCTCTAACACTAAACAAAGTGTAACCTGGAGAGAATGAATCTGCCCTAAGGAATGCATGTCCCTTATTGTTGAACCTAGACCTTTCCCCACCCTGGGACATTCCTCTGGTACTAAACAAATTGCATCCTAGAGAGAATGAATATGCCCTAAGTAATGACTATCTTGACCATTTCCCATGTTAACCACAAGAGGAAATGGTTTTCCTGCACCAACCTCCAAAATGGACCATTCCTCATGTTAACCACAATGAGAAATCATTGTCCGACGAGGCAGGCCAGTCTTCTTGAGTAACCCTCAAGAAGAGAGACTGCCCTAGACCACTTCCCATGTTAACCACAATGGGAAGTTGTTGTCTATGGTACATCAGCAATCTAGACCATTTTCCGAACTGGAAAATGTCTGTCCGTTAGAAATATCAATCCACTTTCCGAATAGGAAAGAATCTGCCCAAGATGGACTATTTTTCAATCTTGAAAATGAATGTTCTCAATTTAATAATATGTCAGTGCTCCCTCCCAACCTGGAGAGTCATTTCTTCCCTTTCAACTAAGGGAGTTATTTCCACGATCCCCATCTTGTCTCGGAAATATGAAAACTTTATTCTGGACAAACGCTTTATCAGGATATATGTTGTCTGCTCATCTGTGGGGATATACTGGAGCTTTACTTCTCCTTCCTGGACTTTATCTCGAATAAAGTAGTATTTGATCTCAATATGTTTTGACCTTTCATGAAACACGGGGTGTTCTGATAGTCTTATACAACTCTGATTATCACAATGTATTATGGTCAAATATGGAATCTGATCAAATAAATCGGAGATTAGCTTCCTCAACCATATTTCTTATGCACATGATGCGATATATTATTCTTCTATTGTGTTGAGTGCGACAAACTTTTGATTCCTGTTGCCCCAAGATATCATAGTGGAGCCCAAGCTGAAACACATTCGTGAAGTATTCTTTCTGTCTTCTGCACTTCCTACCCAATCTGAATCTATAAATCCATGAAGTTGTATATCACTGGATGCAGTATATCTTAATCCATAGTTTATTGTCCCATGACTATATCTTAGGAAATGCTTTGCAACTATCCAATGCTCATGTCTAGGTTCCACCTGGAACTAGCTTAGTGTATTCACGGAAAAGCAAATGTCTGGTCGAGTATTTACCAAATACATCAATGACCCAATTAATTTTTGATATAGTGATGGATCTACTGGATCAGAATCTGGATCTTTTACTTTTCTTATATCTGTAGTCATAGGAGTGTCCATGGATTTGCAATCCATCATTCCAAACTTCTGAAGAATCTTTATTGTGTACTTTCCTTGTCTAAGGAATACTTCACCACGCTTCTGCCATACTTCTAATCCCAAGTAATAATGCATGAGACCTAGATCTTTCATATAAAATTCAGAAGCTAGTTCCTTTTTGCACTGGATGATGAGAGACTCTTCACCTGTTATGAATAGATCGTCAACATATAGTAGTAGAATTACAGGTGCATTGTCCACGACTTTGTAGTAAAGTTTTGGATCTGCATGACTTTTGGAGAAACCAAGTCTCGTTAGATAGCTATCCATTCTGGCATACCAAGCCCTTGCATCTTGCTTGAGTCCATATAAAGCTTTCTTTAATCTGCACACATGAGTGTCTTTGGAATGTACTTCAAACCCTTAAGGTTGTTCAATATATACTTCTTCTTCAATTGCTCCATTGAGGAAAGTTGTCTTTACATCCATCTGATGTAAGTTCCATCACATGGAAGCGGCAAGAGATATGATAGCTCTAATGGAAGTATATCTAGCAACCGGAGAAAACGTTTTGTCATAATCTTCTCCCTCCTTCTGGGAGAACCCTCTAGCTACAAACCTTGCTTTATATTTATCCATGCTTCTGTCTGCTGTATGTTTGATTTTATATACCCATTTTGAAGTTACCACTGATTTTTCTTTAGGTCTAGGTACGATTTACCATACATCATTTTTCATAATTTATTGGTGTTCTTCCGCCATAGCTTCTTTCCATTGTTTCTTTTGAACTGCTTCTTCAAATGTGGTAGGTTCTTCATCTAGAAGCTTTGTCATGTATTCTACATAAATTGAGAATATTTTAGGTTTCTTACTTTTTCTTAATGTTCCTTCTAGAACCTTGAGTCTTTTTGCGTCTTGTAAGGTAGCTTCAAGCCAAGCTGGTCGTTTCTTGGTCTTAGGTACGGTGTCTAATTCAATGGTCTCACATGGTTGCATAGGATGATCAGGTTGTTCCTTTTCGTCATTTTGGTTTTCTGTGCTTTCTTCAATAGGTTCTTCATTCTCTTATTCTTCTATAGTTTCTTCTATGGATTTCTTGAAATCCATATTTTCATTGAATGTCACGTCTATGCTGACTTCGATCTTATGTTGTTCCGGAATACATATTCTAAAAGCCTTGGATGAATCGATATATCCCACGAATATCCCCTTCTTTCCTTAGGGTTCTAGTTTATTCCTTTTGTCCTTGGGAATGTGAGAGTAAACAGGACATCCAAATATTCTTAGGTTTTCCACATTAGGTTTCTTACTTGAGAAGGCTTCTTCTGGAGTCATGTCCTTCAATATGCGATGAGGAATTTTGTTTTTCACATATATTGTTTCCATGGTTGCTTCTCCCCATAAGAACATGGACAAACCTTGATCATTTAGTAGTTCTTTTACTGTTTCTTCGATAGATATGTTCTTTCTTTCTACTACACCATTTTGTTGAGGATTATGAGGAATAGTCATCTACCTCCTAACCCTTTTGATTTGCAGAATGCAACAAATTCCTTCGAGGTCTATTTTCCTCCATTATTTGTTCTTAATGTCTTGATCTTCTTGTTTGTGAGGTTCTCTATCTCTGCTTTCAATTCTTGAAACTTGTTGAATACTTCGTCTTTCGTCTTCAGTAGATATAACCAAGTCTTTCTTGAATAATCATCTATGAAGATTACGTAGTAAATATATCCTCCTAGAGATTTGACTGGCATCAGACCGCAAACATCTGAGTGTATCATATCTAGAATCTCCTTAGATCTATTGTTGTTGCTTGGGAATGGTTTCTTGATATTCTTCCCAAGAGCACATCCTTTGCAAATTCCTTCATGTGTAGACTACAATTCTAGTATTCCTTCAACCATCATTTTGAGAAAAAGTAATGCTTGATAATTAATATGAGCGTACCTTCTATGTCAGAGTTCATTTGGATTGACTTCGTCATGTACGAGGGTTTCTTCATTTTGTTCTAGTAGTCTATATAGATTTCCTTCACGACTTCCAATAACCCTAGCATTCTCTATGTTGGAGTCTTTATGCCAAGATAACACTTTTCCATCTACGAAAGCTATTATGTTTCCTTTGTCTTATAGACAAGATATGGATACAAGATTCTTTTCTAAACCAGGTACATATAAAACATTGCTTAAATGAACATTGTTACATGTTTTCAACTTGACGGAGGCTTGTCCAAAACCTTCGACTGGGTAAGTGATTTTGTCTCCAAGCTCTACCTTGTACGATGTCTTATTCTCATTTAGATTTGAGATTCTGGTTTGATCTCCCATCATGTTCCTAGAAGATCCACTATCGATTATCCACATGTCATCTTCAATTGTTCTAGTGAGTGCTGAGTAGTGTAGAAGACTGATCTTTTCACTCATGTCTTTGGTTGACTCGTAGTTGGTCATGCCTTGATCCAAAACTTCAACTCTGACGTTTATGTCTTCTGAGAGAGCCAAAAGGTGCATTGAACTAGGGCACATTTGAATATCTTCTCCTTGAACGAGATTCTCCATCACAGGGTGTCGAATCTGAGATTTAGGGTTTCTACAACTGCTCCTGCTAGTAACCCTAGTGGTAGTGTCTTAGAAGTTTCTCCTGCTAGTAACCCTAGTGGTAGTTCCTCAGTGAGATCAATATCCTAATGGCTATGCTTCCTTCCAGTGGTTAGACTAAATGAAGGAGGTGTGGGCCCATAACCTGTTAGAATATGAATGAATGTGCTACCATTGACAATATCACTATTGTCACCTAACCATAGGCCGAAGCCACCCTCCAAGCACCTTGACCTTGACAAAGAGAAGAATCCTGGTATAAATCCAATAGCCAAGCAAGGCTAACGCACAAAGCAAGAAGTAACCAAAGCTGATCAGAGAGTCCAACCTGAAACTGGCGGAGCACCTTCCCCAGGACTTGCGCACAAAACTGCTAGACTGCAGTGCGCAAAAGTAGCTCTCTGCAACTCTGAGAAGTGTGTCAAATGAGAGACTGGCGCCCTGTATTTATAGTATTTATGGCAGACTTTCCTGGGCCGACTTCTCATTCTGGGTACTAGTTAATTCATATTAATTATCTCTCTTCAGTCGACATCTCATCTAGGGTTACTTTCATTTCTATTCTTTCTTCCGGAATATTCTAATCTTGTCAAAGGTCACAATAGAGGTTCATACCTCCCGAAGCTACCATAATATCAACACTGACTACGCAAGTGAATATGAGTTTGATGAAGTCCTAGATTCCATTGAGTACAATCCATGGGACTTTCCTTTTATGTAGGAAGACTCCATAAACGTGCTCCTTCCGAGGAAAAATGAATATAAATACAAACCTGAAAATTTCTAAGGGAAATAACCAGGGTCTATCCAAATATTAAAGAAAGAAGATAAATAACGCGAAGAATCCATCAAAAGGGCAGTTAACGCAGAACCTCCTTCTCGCCCATACCTCAAGAAAGTACCTTACATCAATTACAATGAAGGAAATATTGCACTCATGTGGGACAAAAGGAAGGGCAAGCCCAAGTATGACCAGAAGGATGATAGTTCATGGCTTGGCCCTTACATCGTCAAGAAGAAGTCTAATAAAGAAAAGTATCACTTGACAGATTTGGATGGGAGAAATATGTCATTACCATTGGATGGATCTCTTCTTTGACCTTATGTTTATATCAGATGACTTTTTCAGGGCCCAGGGCCCAGATAAGTAGGTAGGAAATCTTTCTTTCCTTGCATTTGCATATGGATTACTCATGTTAGTTTAGATGTGTTGAATTACTGAGAGGGGGGGTGAATCAGTAATAGAGCAATTTAATCATTTTTAACCATATAATCCAAGTGTTATATCAATGAATCATTATCATCCAATAAGAGTAAATAAGCAATGAACAAATGAACAATCATACACATACACAGTACACCATTGTTTTACGTGGAAACCCAAATCGGGAGAAAACCACGGAATGTTTTTGCTTATATGTCTTGAATAATTACATTCATTGGAAGCTCCAACCTCCTTTGTTTTCCAGTTGCAACTGGAAGGAGGCTCCAACCCCCTAGTTTCTCAGGCTACAACCTGAAGGAAGCTCCAAATCCCCAATTCTCTGGCTACAACCAGAAGGAGGCTACAACCCCCTATGTTCTTCGGCTATAACCGGAAGGTGCCTACAACCACCTGTCCTTGCCCCGTCCAACCGCCCTGAAGTAGAAGTAGAATGATGGAACCACTGTCACACTATCATTGTGAGATATACCGTTGTAAACCTGTACCAATAAATCTGAACCATGCATCATCCATGCATCAACCTGTACCTCAACCTGTACCATAAACAAGTGCATCAACCATGCAACAACCTTTGCCATAAACAAGTGCATCAACCATGCACCAACCTGTACCAAACAACCTGTAATCAACCTATACCATAAAAAGTGCATCCAACAATGTACCAATCATGTGTAAACTACCCATCAACTATGACTCATCAATATGTACCAACATCATCAACTATACACCTCATGTATGTGCCAACTCATCAACTACGTGTCTCAACCATGTACTCAACATGTACCTCAACCAAAAGTCTTCATCAATTTCATCATCCAAATATGATTTGTAGCTCTGTAATAGACCTGGTGTATATGATCACATTCCTACAAACCTTCCTTAACTTTAACAACAAGAGACTAGCATTTTCATCAAACTTTTCTTTAGTCTCACATGCCTAGTTTTGGATTAGTCAACAACCCTAACTTGAAGTAATCATAACTTTGAACTTGTAATGTATGAAGATATGAAACTGATACATAATGTTCTTCAGTGTGTTTTATTCAATTCCTCCAGGTGTCACTACTTGAAACCTCTCAAAAAATGATTTATAGAAAACAATGGCATACCTTGCTGAATTTTGGCTTATTCTAGAGAGCGTCCTTGTAGAGCGTTCCCCGCATGAAATATTTGATGAATTGATCTGAAACTATTACATAGAATACTACATATTGTACCCTAACCAACACATTTTGTCTCACTGAATTTGGATCTGTTATGAAGAAGTTATGACATTTTTACCCGAAACACCTTTTTTAGACTAGTTTCAGGACTGGCCACAAACCCTATTTTCCACGGAGTGTAACTCCCAAAATAAAATGACCCACAAGATGAATTTTTTACCATATATACTTGGATATGTTTTCTCAATGGAATAGAAATTTGAAAGTCTGAATCATTATAGAAAAAATTTTATAGCGAAAATGGTGAGATGACATGTAAATAACATACCTTAGAAAACACCATCAAAAGAATTTATCCTTCCTTTCATTTCGGCCTTCTTTTTTTCACCTTGCCTCAGAATTTTGGCTTAGATATCCTTGGTTACCTCAGACACCTATATATATTCAATATGCTCAAGTGTGTTTAAAATGAGAGAGTCTTGTCTCTTATTTATACTCTCTAAGTAGCTTCCTTAAAAACATCTTCTAGGTCACTTGGCCCCATTTTCTTTATTTTAGGGTTAACCCACTTCTAATTTCTCCATTAAATTTATTATTGAAACAATTTATTTTGTATTCACTTTGAATTATAATACACTCATTACTTCACT
>ML816819.1:41338-69686 GCA_009831015.1 Picea engelmannii
CAATTTCGCTTAACACATATATGTTGCTTGAAGTTCTTGCAGCTGTAGTGACCAATTTCCCTGAACCTTCTTTACTTATCTCACACTTTTTTGAATCGAAAGTAACTTTATGACCTTGGTCACACATTTGACTCACACTTAAAAGATTATGTTTCATATCTTCTACTAGTAGAACATTTTCTACCTTTTCATTATTGTTCCCAATTCGGACTGTGCATTTTCCAATGATTTTGGTTGAATCATCGTTTCTAAAGTAGACCGATCCATCTCTTTCCTTTCGTAATGTAAGAAATTTGTCTCTATCACATGTCATGTGTTTTGAATATCTGTTGTCAACATACCAACCACGTTTCTTTTGTTTATCTTGTAGAGCGACTGTGCATTCTTCATTGCTATACTGATAGTTCTTTCTTATCCATGTCATTTTTTGAGGTTCTTGTTTGTGACTTTGTTGAGGTTCTTTAGGAGGGACTGTCATTCTGCAATTTTTGGCCATGTGTCCAAAATTGTTACATTTGTAACATTCCACTTCAGTGCTCAAAGATTCAAACATGTTGTAACTTCTTCTCTGTGTTTCACTAGGTCTTCTTGAATAACCCATTTGTGTATGGCTCTCAAAGTAGTTATTGTTCATGTTGTTAGCTCTGCAATTTACATCTTTATGTCCAAAATTATTACATGCATAACATAAACCAAAAAATATAGTTTGATATCTAGTAGTTGAAGATCTTCTGAAATGAGATGTTCTTATGAATCCTTCTTCTTCTTGAGGCTTGTCTATATGTTGTTGATTCTTAAATTTGAATCTTCTCGGTGGAGGAGTGTCCCTGTAATATTCCTTGTATATATTTTTATCCCCTTTGATTGCTTCTGCATAGTTTTTTGGATTTGTTTCTTGCTATGTTGTTTTGGAGCTTGATCCCTTTTCTATCTGATTATATCCAAGTCCGGACTTGTCAAGATGAGATTTTTTAATGTTGATAATGTCATCCAGAACTTTTGAGCTATTCTACATATTTTTCTTTTGAATATCATTTCTTAGTGTGACAATATCTGCTTCTAGGTTTCCAATGATCTTGTCATTTCCTTCTAGTTTTTCTTTGAGTGCTTCTTCAATTATTTTATCTTCTTCTATTTGAACCTTCAATTTTGTGATCATTTGTTCTAGTTTTTGAGTGTCATTTTTATTATCTAGTTCTGCTTTTCTCTTCTAATAACTTCTATGGCACTCATTAATTCTTCTCAGAAGTCAACTTCTACCTTTTCAATTTCTTCTTCATATGCTTCTTCATATTCTTCTTCAGAGTCTTCTACTGTCATGAATAGAACTCTCTTTGTTTCATGATCACTGACTTCATCTTCATCTGATGATGAGATGTCTTCTTTGGTGCAAAATCTTTGTTTGAAAACTTTATTTGTAGATCTTTCACCTTTATATGTTTGTCTGCCTTTTGAGTAACCTTCATCATTTTTCTTTTTCTTATGAGGACATTTGTTAGCAAAAATGACCAATACCATCACAATTAAAACAAATTAAATGAAGCTCACCTCTATACCTATCGTTGGTTCCCTTGTTCAGTCTTTTGACGAAGTTGGCCACTTCTTCATCATCTTCCGAAACATCATTGTTGCTGCTATATTCTTCTTATTCATTTTTCTTTTGCTTTGATCTTTTGGATGCTTTGAAGGCTGCTTATTTTACATCTGGATTTTCTTGTTCAGTTCTCATTTCATATGCTGTGAAGATTCCATGTAGTTCATCCATGTTTATTGAGTTTAGATCTGATCTTTCTTCTAGTGTTGATATCTTAGGGTTAAATCTCATAGGAAGAGATCTTAGTACCTTTTGAACAATTACAGATTCTTCGATTTCTTCTCCCAATCCTATGATTGCATTCACTGTTTCATCGACTCGTAAGAAGTAGGCTGCAATATTCTCATTTTCCTTCATTTTTTGTTGTTCGAACTGACCCCTGTAAGTTTGAAGCTTTGTTACTTTGACTTTTGTATCTCCTTCATAAATATTTCAAAGCTTGTCCCAAATCTCTTTAGTGGATTTACAATGTGCAACTTTGGTGAATATCGTTTCACTGAGACCATTCAAAAGTGCATTTGTGGCTTTGGAATTATTCTGACCGAGTTTCATTGCTTTGTCATTTGTTGGTGGAATTGTTGGTGATGTGTATCCATCTACAATTGATTGTCAAATTTCAAATCCTTGTGCATGTATATATGTCTTCATCCTTATGCTCCAAAAATCATACTTATGTCCATCAAACTATGGTATTCCATCTTTATACAAGTCGTTTCTCTCCATGATCTACCTTTCAGTGGTTAAACTAATTTCTGAAGGAACCTGCTCTGATACCAATTGTTGGATTACTGAGAGAGGGAGTGAATTAGTAATAGAGCAATTTAATCCTTTTTAACCATATAATCCAAGTGTTATATCAATGAAGCATTATCATCCAATAACTGAAGAGTAAATAAGCAATGAACAAATGAACAATCATACACATACACAGTACACCAGTGTTTTACGTGGAACCCCAAATCGGGAGAAAACCACAGAATTTTTTTTCTTATATGTCTTGAAGAATTACATTCATTGGAAGCACCAACTTCCTTTGTTTTCTAGCTGCAACTGGAAGGAGGCTCCAACCCCCTAGTTTCTCAGGCTACAACCTAAAGGAAGCTCCAAATCCCCAATTCTCTGGCTACAACCAGAAGGAGGCTACAACCCCCTATGTTCTTTGGCTACAACCGAAAAGTGGCTACAACCACCTGTCCTTGCTCTATCCAACCGCCATGAAGTAGAAGTAGAACGATGGAACCATTGTCACACTATCACTGTGAGATATACCGTTGTAAACCTGTACCAATAAATCTGAACCATGCATCAATCATGCATCAACATATACCTCAACTTGTAATCAACTTGTACCATAAACAAGTGCATCAACCATGCACCAACCTGTACCAAACAACCTGTAATCAACCTGTACCATAAACAAGTGCATCAACCATGCACCAACCTGTACCAAACAACCTGTAATCAACATGTACCATAAACAAGTGCATCCAACCATGTACCAAGTATGTACCAATCATGTGTCAACTACTCATAAACTAAGATTCATCAATATGTACCAACATTATCAACTATACACCTCATGTATGTGCCAACTCATCAACTACTTGTCTCAACCATGTACTCAACATGTACCTCAACCAAAAGCCCTCGTTAATTTCATCATCCAAATCTGATTTGTAGCTCTGTAATAGACTTGGTGTATATGATCACATTCCTACAAACCTTCCTTAACTTTGACAACAAGAGACTAGCATTTTCATCAAACTTTTATTTAGTCTCACATGCCTAGTTTTGGATTAGTCAACAATCCTAACTTGAAGTAATCATAAATTTGAACCTGTAATGTATAAAGATATGAAATTGATACACAATATTCTTCAATGTGTTTTGCGCGATTCCTCCGGGTGTCACTACTTGGAACCTCTCATAAAATTATTTATAGGAAAAATGGCATACCTTGTTGAATTCTGGCTTATTCTAGAGAGCGACCTTGTAGAGCGTTCCCCGCATGAAATATTTGATGAATTGATATGAAACTATTACAAACTATACCCTAACCAACACATTTGTTCTCACTGAATTTGTATCTGTTATGAAGAAGTTATGACATTTTTACCCGAAACACTTTTTTTTTACTAGTTCCAGGACTGGCCACAAACTCTATTTTCCACAGAGTGTAACTCCCAAAATAAAACGACCCACAAGCTGAATTTTTTGTCACATATACTTGGATATGTTTTCTCAGTGGCATAGCAATTTCACGGTCTGAATCATTATTGAAAAAAAAATTATAGCGAAAATGGTGAGATGACCTGTAAATAACATACCTTAGAAAGCACCATCAAAAGAATTTATCCTTCCTTGCATTTCGGCCTTCTTTTCTTCACCTTGCCTCAGAATTTCGGCTTAGATATCCTTGGTTACCTTATACACCTATAGATATTCAATATTCTCAAGTCTGTTTAAAATTAGAGAGCCTTGCCTCTTATTTATACTCTCCAAGTAGCTTCCTTAAAAACATCTTCTAGGTCACTTGGCCCCACTTTCCTTATTTTAGGGTTAACCCACTTCTAATTTCTCCATTAAATTTATTATTGAAAAAAATTATTTTGTATTCACTTTGAATTATAATACACTCATTACTTCAATTTATTATTTACCTTTTAAAATCTCTTAAACCACTTTGACTACTTTGACCTTTTGGGGCTTATAGATGACATATGAGGGTCCTCCAACTTCGTAAGGCCATAACTCTCAAACCGTGAGGAGTTATGTGACATTCCACATACCACCAGAAATGACATGACATGTACTATCCATATAGAATAGTATTATCTGAAAATATATCATAACTCATACCATTACCCATCAAACAAACTTGGGTCCATTACCCAATCCTGGGGTCTCCAACTTCTTATGTCCATAACTCTATAACCGTGAGGAGTTATGTGACGTTCCACATACCACCGGAAATGGCATGACAAGAAATATCCATATAGGATAGTTTCCTTGACAAATTCACTATCCTTCATCTCATTAGTCCACAATTAAGTATGGGTTCTCTTACTCCACAAAGTGTCTTCCCGTGAGGGCTTTCACCATAAGAGGACCACTTTGGAGTTCATCCATATTTACTTCTTATCAACCATGACAAAACAATAATGAGTCATATTTACATCAAAGAATCTTGAGTCCATTACCCAAACCTTTGTGCTACGGGGCTTTCTTCAAGGGTTGACATCAATGAAAACCAACCTTAATCAACAAGATGCATTCCATATTTCATTTTTCTCTACTTGCATATTGATTTCAAGTTTAGTTTAAAAAATTTTGAAAAAATACTAAAAAAATTTCTTTTTAGATCAGTTTCATTTTTGGATTTTTGATATATATGGACAAAGTATGACTAAATCCATCCTACTCTTGACAAGTTTGTTTTCTTAGTGTGTGTGTGTAGGCACAGGTCTACCAGAAGATGATATGGTTCACATGCACTCTACGACAAGCACATGTCCCCAAGTAGGAGCTAGTTGTTATCTTGATTTTGTGGGATAACTAAGGAGATGATATCTCGAGGCCCTCAGGTTGCAGACATGGAGTGTCGATAAGCCACATGACTAGCAATGTCCACTTGCACATATGAAATCTCACTCTATCACCACAGTTTGATCCATTGTCAGTGCATCCACCACACCAGCTAGCTTTAGGAAGGTACATGGGTGTTGCTCCATGCGGTACAAGTCAGGTATTGTGGCAGGTAATCACCCTTATATTTGAGGCATTTAAGCATGTTGTATTGAAGCTATTTTTTATTATAGAACACATTCTTGGACATTATGCTTTTGACAATGTTTCATCTTGGTGAGTGTCATTGATTTCCTAGTAAGTGCCCATTTTTTTTGGAATGGATGCAATTGGGGGTTCCTTGAGGGGTAATCGTACCGTTCTCGACCATACTTTTCACTTTCCACTCATCACATTGCCCTCTTCTAGTCCCTTTGTCTTTAGTGACCCAATAATGGCATGTACGTCATTTCATGGGAAGAAGGAGCTAAATGCCCAGAGGGATGATGGCTGGAAAAATATAAGAGCCTAAAATATAAACCTTCCATATGCTCACCCAAAGAGGTCTTGAGAGAAATGAAAATCTTCTCCTAAAAAAATCAAAGACCTGCAAAAGCAAAATAATATTTTATACATGTCCCCACTTGTTGAGGTGTGTACACTCATGCAGTGTCCCTTTCTTTCCTTGCATATGGCACTCTGTGTACCTCTAGCTTCAAGTGGACCTTGTGGTGTTTCCCCCCAAGCTAATTGATTTCACTCTAGGGAGTACCCAAGGTTTTGGACTATTAATTAATTAATGGCAATGAATGGGCTTAGAAAAAGGATGCTTTGAAAATGAAGGTGCAACACACCCTCTACAAAGGCACTCATTGATGAGACAATATGAGCCCTTGTATGTCATGAAACCAATTGACCTATGAAGCCTAAATCCCTATCCACCTCATCATCCACTACATGAACTTGAAGGGGCACCCTTGGGAGCATCCCCTACTTGAGAGTTTTGGTCTACCCAATTGGACTTTTATGACACCCCTCCCATACCTAAACTTGGTCAATTGTATAGGGTCTTTGAGCATTTGTTTAATTTGATGAGGTATTTTTGATGCATTTTTTATATGCCTTGTTTATTAGATGTGGTTTTCACTTTCCATCATATTTTGACTTGAGATCTTTGGAGGGCATACCCATTCATTCAAGAGGACCTTGTTTTGTGGACAACTTTTTAGGAACAAGCCTAGATTGGGATTCCATGGGGCTTGAAGCCCAAAGGTTGGATGCCAAGGTTCCACATGAAGGATCATGATGACTTGCCTTTGGAAACCTAGAAGACACCTTGGAGGACATAACCTAACCTTCACATGCCAAACAAATTGCCTAGGAGGGGAAAAATGTCACTCTTGGGGGCTTGATGTCACTTGAGGCTAGGGTTGGTGGTGATGGAGTTGTTGTTCATTGACACTAGGAATGTTTTAACTGGAGGAGCCATGTATTGAGCTTGGTTCATGAAGAAGAGGCTCTAGGAGCCCCAATGACCTCCACTTTCTTCTCCAACAACTTGGAAAGTGTCAAAACGTCTCCCTAAAGGGGTGAGATCATCTTGTTTTAGGGTTTCTAATGTGAAAAAGTGTAAATTAAATATTATTATTTGTATAAAGGGGTAAGATAAGGGTCGTTGACCCCTTATCTTATTTTTTCCCTAATTAAGTGGACAAACTATGTTTTAAACATTTTGTATAAATAAATATCAAGTGAATCTCATTTCATAACATAACTCTCCCATTGTGAGAAGTACTTGGATGAAATTTTCACTACGCTTGGGGATTTTCTCTCTCTTTTTCATTTTTCATGGTTTACTTTGATATTGGTGGAAGGAAGTGGTGCGCTACCGCTTATGGAATGTTTCTCTTGCATATTGGTGGATAATTATTGGTAAAGTGGAAGTTTATCTTGTTGATTATTGCTATATTTTAAGGGTTTTATCTTGTTATTGTCTCTTTTTCTTGATTGCAAGGTTAACTAGTTGAACTTCCTGGGGAGTATAAGTGCATACAACCCTACTAAGCTCATCAATATTTCTCTTGGAAATAATTTGTTACTTAAGGAAGTGCTAGGAGAAGTAAAAGGAATTCCACCCTTCTAGCACATTCCTAGTTAGCTTTAATTGCCTTGGGAATTAAGAGGGTTTACACCCCCAAGGAGGTAGTATATTTAACTCTTTCTTTGACTCCATAATCCAATAGTTAAGGCACTAATCATTTACAATTTACATTGGAGAAATAAAATAGCGCATTGGGAAACGTGATTTTTGGCCAATTAAATTTTCTACAATTTGGGTTTTGTTCCTTGTGCCTAGAACACCTCTTATCCAATAGGGTGTCCCCTCTAAATGGGTATTGCATTTCAACCCTAACACACTTTCAATTATAACTTGCATTTCAACCGTGGAAAGTTGCTAAAAGTTTGCCAAAGTAATCTCCTAAGTCCAGCACACTTTTTGTGTGGCATATTGGCAAGTTTTGATGATTGATTTTACTGTTGTAACAAATTGTTTGCTACATCCATAAGGCTGCAAAATATCTCTTAAAACACTTCTTATTATAGCCTTGTTTCATTGCTAAAGTCTCGTGCTTTTATTCTTGAGTATTACTAATTATTATCTAGATTATCTCTTGCATCATCTGTTGGACTTTTAGCAATTGTTAAGCAGATTTAATAATTACTTTCCTTCTGATATACATTGCTTTTTACTAGTTCAATTAGGTATAGCAATATTAACTTGCTTGTCCACCTAACATTATACATATATTCTCGTCTTGTTCTTGTGTCTCAGGAAGGTATGTCATTCTTTGTAGGTGTTCTTATCTATTGGAAACCTTTGGCTACCACCAAGACTCTTTCCCAAGCCTTTCCACATCTTCCATCTTGACCTATAGGGGGAACTTTCTTCATCTCTTCTCTTTTCATCTCTTTTCCCCCAAGGTCACTAGGATTCCCCCCTTGAGGTGATTATATCATCTCTAAAGTGACGAGAATACCTTCCTAAGGTGACAGTGGGTAGGTGTTTTATAAGTTGTCTCCTTTTGGTGGTTGGGTCAGGATTTTCCCAACTTACAACTTGTGCGATAACATTTTGGTATCGTTGCCAAGGATAATTTTGAATCCTCTTTCAAACCCTAACGACACTTTAGCAAGCTATCCCAAATCCTTTTCCCAAGATTTCCTAGCGACTCCACCTAAAGGACATTCTCTTTCACTTTTGATGAGCTCTCCTTAAAGCTCATCTGGTGACTCCACCTTCCCATAACCCCTCCTCCTCTAAGCCTTTTCCCCCATGGAGGTTCAAACCTTCTAAGGTCTACTAAAGAAGGCCTCCCCTCAAGTCTCTCGTTGTCAAGATCCTCTTCCACGGTACCCTTCCCCTTTCTCCAATGGCTCACTCTTGGGAAAAGGACCTCTACAAACCCCTTAACATGGCCACCATCCCTGGATACCCCAACGCAATGCCAAAAGATTCAAACAAGCAGTTTCCAAAGTTCCCAAGAAACATAGTGATTGTTGAAGATCATCTCCACCATAGGCCAGAACATGGATAATGCAGAAATCGAGCATGAGGATGTAGCCATGAAGCTATTGGCTTCATCACTGACTGAAGAAGCTCTTATATGGTTCAGGGGCCTTCCGGATAATCACATCGCATCCTATGAATACGTTTCCAAGTTATTTAAGGGCAGGTGGACAACGAAGAAAGGCAATGTGATGTTTGTAGCTCAATTAAATCAGATTAACAAAAAGGAGAATGAGACAGTGAGTGAATTTGACACCAGATTCTATAGATTATACAGTCAGATTCTAGCAGATTTCCTTCCTATCGCTGCAACAGATCGTCTCCAATATGTTAATGCATTTGATGGGAAGTTTTGTTTTATTATGAAATACAAGAATCCCACTTATTTGGAAGAAGCCAAAGAGTACAGTGTAGAGATTGAAGAAAAAATCCTTGACTCAAAGGTAGATCCTTTTCAGTATCCTCGTGTCAAGGCAGAAACAAAGACTAAAGCTTCTAGTAGCAGTGCTCTTGATCTGATTTCCCTCTTGACCCAGAAGATAGATCAGATGAGTACTCAATTTGTTCAAGCATAAAATCAGATCATGGGTCATTTGACTACTGTGGAAAGAAATGAATCTGCATCCAAACCTCAGTTTACCAAACAACGGAGAGATGCCACGGTTTGGAAACCAAGGCCTCAACAAGAGGCAAAGGCCCCTGATACTTTGAAACCAGTCGGGATGGTTGAAACAGAAAAAGTAGCTTGGTGTCTTCCATGCCAAGATCCTCACAGAGAATATGAGTGTCCCCGAAGAGATGAATTTCATGGATATGATTCGTAGTTTCCAAGAGGAAGATGTCACACAGGAATAAATTGACGAAGCCAGAAGATAAGAGGAAAGAGAGGGGAGACTTCGGACCTTGAATCAGTTGACAGGCAATTAGAAGAAAGAGCTAAGGAAGAGGGAACATTTGACCTACACTAGAAGAAATAAAGATTCAACCCCTCCATCACAGCTTGTCATTCCTCCATCTACAGAGAAGTTGGTCCCACCACCTCCACCTCCAGTACATGAGTTGCTTCCTAAGCCAGCTCCCAAAGGTGAGATCCAATTAAATATAGATGTTGCAGCCATGTTTGGAAAGTTGAATATGACGGTCTTGGTGACAGATATGTGCAAGAACCCTTTTGTAAGGAGGGAAGTTTTGAAGTTGTTATAGGTACCAACTGAGAAGGAATACCCTCTGATCATTTCAAACACTATGTATCTTGATCGAAAAAAGGACAACATTCCTCCTTTCTTTCTTTCATTAGGCATGAATGGCCTCCACTTGAACAATTCTATGCTGGATTATGGGGCTTCCGCGAATGTCATGCCAGTGAAGGTAATGGAGCAGCTTGGTTTGAAAACAACCCGACCCTATGGAAATGTATGTGGTATTGATTCTAAAAGGATCGAGGTTTATGGGTTGTGTGAGGATGTTGAGGTATTTTTGATTGATTTTCCACATATTAGCCTCCTCATGAACATAGTGGTGATCGATGTTCCCGATGCTTGGGGGATGCTCTTATTGAGTAGTTGGTTTGATGCCCTTGGGGGTTTCATTAGCATGGACCTTAACCATGCACACATCCCCATGGGAGATGGGACTTTTGAGGTATTATACAGTCAAGAGAGAGTTGAAAAGCATGTGACAAATCCCAATGGTCCTAACTACACAAGTGAAGATGAGTTTAATGAAGTCCAAGATTTCATTGAGTACAATCCACAGGATTTGCCTTTTATGCAAGAAGTCTCCATAAATGTGCTCCTTCCAAGGAAAAATGAATACAAATACAAACTTACAAAGTTACAAGGGAAAGAACTAGGGTCTATACAAATAGTAAAGAAAGAAGATAAAGAACGCGAAGAAGCCATCAAAAGGGCAGTTAACGCAGAACCTCCTTCTCATCCATACGTCGAGAATGTACCTTACATCAATTACGGTGAAGGAAGTATTGCGCTCATGTGGGACAAAAGGAAGGGCAAGCCTAAGTATGACCAGAAGGATGACAGTTAATGGCTTGGCCCTTACATCATCAAGAAGAAGTCTAATAAAGAAAATTATTACTTGACATCTTTGGATGGGAAAAATATGGCATTACTAGTGGATGGATCTCTTCTCCAACCTTGTGTTCATATCACATGACTTTTTCAGGGCCCAGGGCCCAGGTAAGTTGGTAGATCATCTTTCTTTCCTTTCATTTTCATCTTAATTGCTCATGTTAATTTAGATGCATTCCATATTTCATTTTTCTCTACTTGCATATTGATTTCATGTTTAGTTTAGAATCTTTTGAAAAAATGCTAAAAATTTTCCTTTTTAGATCAGTTTTATTTTTGTATTTTATATATATATGGACAAAGGATGAGCGAAGCCATCCTACTATTGACGATTTTGTTGTCTTAGTGTGTGTATCCACAGGTCTACCAGTAAATTTTGTGATTCTCATGCACTCTATGGCGAGAACATGTTCCCAAGTAAGAGCCAGATGTTATCCCCATTTTGTTGGATAACAAAGGAGATGATGTCTCGAGGCCCTCGGGTTGCAGACATGGAGTGGCGAGAGACCACATGACTAGCAGTTCCCACTTGCACATATGAAATCATGCTCTATCACCCACAGTTTGATCCATCGTCAGCACATCCACCACACCAGCTAGATTATGGAAGGCACATGGGTTTTTCTCCATGCGGCACAAGTCAGGTATTGTGGCAAGTAATCACCCTAATAATTGAGGCATTTAAGAATTTTTTATTGAAGCTACTTTTGATTATAAAACATCTACTTGGACATTATGCTTTTGACCATGTTTCACTTCGGTAAGTGTCATCAATTTCCTAGTAAGTGACCAAATTTTAGGGAAGGGATGCAAATGGGGTCCCTTGAGGGGTCATCGTACCCTTCCCGGCCATACTTATCACTTTCCACTCATCACATTCCCATCACATTTCCCTCTTCTAGGCCCTTTAGCTTTAGTGACCCAATAAGGGCATGTACCTCATTTCATGGGAAGAAGGGTCTGAAGGCCCAAAGGGATGATGGCTAGAAAAAGATAAGAGCCTAAAATATAAACCTTCCAGATGGTCCCCCAAAGAGGTTTTGAGAGTACTAAAAATCTTCTCCTA
This sequence comes from Picea engelmannii, assembly GCA_009831015.1. Lineage (NCBI taxonomy): Eukaryota > Viridiplantae > Streptophyta > Pinopsida > Pinales > Pinaceae > Picea > Picea engelmannii. Next base: position 53,218 of record ML816819.1, read on the forward strand.
AAAGTATCAAAGACCTACAAAAGAAAAATAACATTATATACATGTCCCCAATTGTTGAGGTGTGTACACTCATGCGGTGTCCCTTTCTTTCCTTGCATACGACACTTTGTGTACCTCTAGCTTCAAGTGGACCTTGTGGTGTTTCCCCCAAAGCTAATCAATTTAACTCTAGGGAGTACCCAAGGTTTTGGACTATTAATTAATTAACGCCAATGAATGGGATTGGAAAAAGGAAGCATTGAAAACGAAGGTGCAACACACCCTCTACAAAGGCACCCATAGATGAGACAATACGAGCCTATGTATGTCATGAAACCCATTGACCTATGAAGTCTAAACCCCTATCCACCTCATCATCCACTACATGACCTTGAAGAGGAACCCTTGGGAGCATACCCTACTTGAGGGTTTTGGTCTACCCAATAGGACTTTTATGACACCCCTCCCATACCTAAACTTGGTCAATTGTATAGGGTCTTTGAGCATTTGTTTAATTTGAAGAGGTAGTTTTGATGCACAGTTTTATATGCCTTGTTTATTAGATGTGGTTTTCACTTGCCATGATATTTTGACTTGATATCTTTGAAGGGCGTACCCATTTGTTTCGCAAGACCTTGTTTGGTGGACATCCTTTTAGGAAAAAGCCTAGCTTGAGATTCCATGGGGCTTGAAGCCCACAAGTTGGATTCCAAGGGCCCACATATCGAATCATGATGACTTTCCTTTGGAGGCCTAGAAGATACCTTGGAGGACCTAGCCTATCTCTCACATGGCAAACAAATTTCCTAGGAGGGAAAAAATGTCACTCTTTGGGGCTTGACGTCACCTAGGGCTAGGGTTGGTGGTGATGTAGTTGTTGTTCATTGACACTTGGCATGCTTTGACCGGAGGAGGCATGGATTGACCTTGGCGCATGAAGAGGATAATATAGGAGCCCCAACAACCTCTACTTTCTTCTCCAACGACTTGGAAAGTGTCAAAATGTCTCCCTAAAGGGGTGACGTCATCTTGTTTTAGGGTTTCAAATGTGCAAAAGTGTAAATTAAATATTATTGTAGTGTAAAGGGGTAAGATAAGGGTTGTTGACCCCTTATCTTATGTTTTACCCTAATTAAGTGGACAAACTATGTTTTAAACATTTTGTACAAATAAAAATCATGTGAATCTCATTTCATAACATAACTCTCTAATTGTGAGAATTACTTGGCTAAAATTTTCTCTCTTTTTCATTTTTCATGGTTTACTTTGCTATTAGTGGAAGGAAGTGGTGCGCTACCTCTTTTGGAGTGTTTGCCTTGCATATTGGTGGATAATTCTTGGTAAAGTAGAAGTTTATCTTGTTGATTCTTGCTATAGTTGAAAATTTTTATCTTGTTATTGTCTCTTTTTCTTGATTGCAAGGTTAACTAGTTGAACTTCTTGGGGAGTATAAATGCATACAACCCCACTAAGCTCATCAATATTTCTCTTGGAAATAATTTGTTACTAAAGCAACTGCTAGGAGAAGTAAAAGGGCTTACACCCATCTATCACTTCCCTAGTTAGCTCTACTTGCCTTGGGGAGTAAGAGGGTTTACACCCCCAAGGAGGTAGTATAGCTAACTCTTTATTTGACTCCATAACCCAATAGTTAAGGCACTAATCATTTACAACTTGCATTGGAGAAATAAAATAGTGCATTGGGAAACATGATTTTTGGCCATTTCAATTTTTTGCAATTTGGGTTATGTTCCTTGTGCCTAGCGCAGCTCTTAGCCACTAGGGCGACCCCTCTAATGGGGTATTGATTGTTTTTGTAATAAACTTACATCTTCAGCCATTAGAGCTACAGAAACCCTAACACACTTTCATTTATAACTTGCATTTCAACCATGGAAATTTGCTAAAAGTTTGCATTAGTAATCTCCTAAGTCCAACGCACGTTTTGGGTGGCGTATTGGCAAGTTTTGATTGTTGATTTTACTGATGTAACAACTTTTTTTCTACATCCATAAGGCTGCAAACACTTATTATAGCCTTGTTTCATTGCTAAAGTATTGTGCTTTATTCTTGAGTATTACTAATGATTATCTAGCTTATCTCTCGCATCATCTGTTGGACTTTTAACAATTTTTTAGCAGTTTTAATACTTTCTTTCTTGTTGATATACATTGTTGTTTACTGCTGCAATTAGGGACAGCAAGATTAACTTGCTTGTCCACCTAACATTATACATATATACTTGGTTTTTTTTTGTGTCTCGGGCAGGTACATCATTCTTTGCAGTTGTTCTTATCTCTTGGAAACCTTTGGCGACCACCAAGACTCTTTTCCCAAGCCTATCCGCATCTTCCATATTGACCTATAGGGGGGATTTTCTTCATCTCTTCACTTTCCATCTCTTTTCCCCCAAGGTCATCGGGATTCTCCCCTTGAGGTGATTCTATCATCTCTAAAGTGACGGGAATACCTACCTAAGGTGGCAGTGGGTAGGTGTTATCTAAGTTGTCTCCTTTTGGTGGTTGGGTCAGGATTTTCCTAACCTACAACTTGTGCGATAACATGAACATAATTTGAAACTCACATCAAAAGAAGGGGATGAATTTGAGGATGCAACCAAGTATAGACAACTTGTGGGAAGTCTTATCTATCTTACTACTAGCAGACTAGACTTTTCATTTGTTGTTGGGTCCTTTCCAGGTTCATGCAAAATCCTTGTGAAGGACATTGGTCTACTGCAAAAAGAATTCAAAAATACTTGAAGGGAATTCAAGTACTCTAAGGTGGATGCCTTCGACTTGATCGGATATCCTGATTCAGTCTTTGTTGCGGATAAGGAAAATGGAGTGTCAACTTCAGGCTATCTCACAAGTCTTGGTTCAATAGTTGTCTCCTATAGATCACGAAAACGGACAGTTCCAAGAGATTCCACAACATAGGCAGAATATGTGGTGGTTGCAAAAGCAACGAAGGAGAATGTGTGGATCAGGAAAGTACTTGAAGATTTGCAAGAGAAACAAGTGAATTATACTCCTCTTCCAGTTGACAATACTTCTGCAATCATGTTGGCCAAGAATCCCAGATTCCTTGATCGGACTAAGCACATCAACACAAAGTATCACCTGATTCGATATCATGTAGAGGCCAAGACTAGTCACTTGAGATTGTTCCACAAATGACCAAATTGCGGCATCTTCATCAAAGCACTTGGAAGAGAAAAATTTACACATTTAACATTGATTTTGTTTCTATTTAATCTATAGATAATTTTATAAGTACATTCTTTAAAAAAAATTGAAACTGAGAAATATTATATTAAAAAAGTTGTAGCATAGCTAAACAACAAGCATACACTTACTATTGTTCTAAGGTTCCATACAAAATTGGCAGCTCTCATAAGCCACATAAGAGAGTTTGCAAGAGTTCATAGTCATTACATCACAACTATCCTTGCAGGTATACAGCTTCAAAAAAAGACACCTAATATTCTAATTGCTTTGAAAAACATAAAGATTAACGAAACATGTGGTGGTTGTTAGCTTCCTCCTATCCTATACTGGAAGGAAGGGATTTATCTTGTCCAATGTCCATGTCTTCTATTATTTGGTGCACTGTCTCCTCCTCCTTAAGATCTACTTGAACAGAATTGTTGACATCCTGTGATTTGAAGCTATAGAGTGAGGATATTTACTGAGGTTGAAGACTGTGTTCCTTAACATATTACATTTTGCTTCCAAGATATCTATTTCCTACTTTTGTTGAACCAAAGCATTCATTATTATTTTATTTTGTGAAGTGCACTGATGTTCGCTTTCATGAACCTTGGAGGTCACCGAGAAAAGAGAGATTCTATTGCATTGAATAAAATCTTTGTGCCTTCTAAGAACCCTTCAAATCTCTTGATCTTCCCTATAATCCATAATTTCTACACCCATAATAGAGGTGGTTGAAGATGATAGAGTTGAATTCAAACTGGTACTAAATTTTCCTGGGAGAGCCCTATATCCAACACACAGAAAAGGATCCTTGCTCCATAGTCCAAACAACAATACTGCCAAAATGCTATACCAAATTTTAAAAGAGCAATACATCCAAGCCCCAATATAACCAGTGTATCATATCCCATACATTTAGAAAATATAGCACCGAGTGATGAAATCTCAGTACAAGTGAAACTTAGAGAGATAGAAAGATGAGTACCAAGAAAGAACTAAGAAGAGATCGCAAAAAAAAAGATACATAGTAACCACACTCTAAGCCAGAACTAGCACATAATGACAAATTCCAAGAACTAGAACACACTAATAACTATCCACTAAAAACACCCTGATGTTGAAGCCTTCATACCAAAGTTCCAATATACCAACCAAAGACTAAGAGAAAATCTTACCAGGTAAGGTCCAGGATGGATCGTGTTGCTCTAGAAGCCGCAACAAATTCTTTCCCTGCACTACTTCATTATCCCACCTCACCGACGATAAGCAACAATGAGGAATTCAATAGATGAGACTGAGTTTAATTACAACATGTGAATGGGAAGGGGGCATGTCCTTTTGAATCCCACCACCATGCTCAAGCACCGATATGGGCAATGTTGAGACATGTGGTGAATAATGGTGATGATACATGGATTCATTTCAAAACCTTAGGGACTTAGGGGATTATGTGGTGATCAAATCACCCCCCATTTTTCCTCAAGGCCCCTTGATTAAGAGAGGTGGATTCATTAGCTAGTGAATCGGCTTGGGAATTGAATTCTCTCAAGACCTGGAAGCATGAGACCTTGTGTAGGATGTTGACCTCCTTGTCGATTCGAGCAATGGTCGTAGCAAGCTTGTTGTGTGATGGGATTGATTTTAAGACCATCAATTTGATGATGATGCTTGAATCTTCTATGATGATCAGAGATTCTATATTAGATTTGTTTTCTAGGAGAAGACCTTCAAGAAGAGCATAGGCCTCGACTTGATTGTTTGTGGATATTCCTAAGTCGCAAAAAAAGATTGTTTCAAATTTTCGTTTGAGATCTAATATAACCCCCCTACCCTTGCCACCCCTATTTTATAAGTACAATCTAATCATTTTGAACTTTTTTCTTTTCACAACTTGAGATAATTTTATAATTATGATGAAAGAGAATTTTACAATCATTTTTTCAAGTTGTATTTATTTTGAAATTTTATCATTTTCTTTACAAATTAATTTTAAAACTTATAATATCAAAAAATTAAAATATATAAAAAAATTATAATTAAATAATATTTTGTATTTGTAATTTTAAAATCATTAATATTTATAATCTTAAAATCATTTTCTTATATTTAAAAAAAAAAAAATTAACTTCTTTTTAAAATTAAATTTCTAAAAAAGATTATTTATATAAATTATAGTAATATATTTATAATTATTATTTTTTAAGTAATGCTTACTCAAACTTATTTAAATGAATTAATATTAGAGGAGATGTCCTCATCCAAAGAAATCAGAAAAAGGGACAAAGAAGGTGTTCAATTTATACAAAATATTTTTTAATATAAAATTTATTAAAAAAAATATTAATATTTTTTAATACAAAAATTAAAATCACTTATATTACGCAAATCATAAAAATGATAAAGAAGGTGTTCAATTTATACAAAATATTTTTTAATATAAAAATTATTAAAAAAATATTAATATTTTTTAATATAAAAAATCAAAATCACTTATATTACGCTTGCAATAGAAAATAAAACTTTATACAATATTTTATGCATATGTATATATAAATGTGTATATATTTGATAATGTGGTCGGTGTGGGATGGGAGCTCATGTCGGGCGTTCCCTCTATATGTAGCATTGAGGGAGCAACACCTCGATGCATCGCATGGACGGGAAATACGCTTTGGAATGTTTTTTTTAACCAGAAGGAATGTTTTATATTAAGAAACATGAAATGGTTTTTCTCTCCCAAATAATGTAAAACAATTATAATATTTTATATAAATGATAATAATTATGATTTTTTAATGGAGAGGTGGTAATTATATTTAATATTAAAATATATTTTTAAAAATATGTTCAAGTTTTAAGAAATAATGATCGTTATATAGAACCCTATAAATTTTAATAAAATGGTATATCTTTTATATAATGTACTATAAAAAAAAATTGGTTAGTTGTTACTTGTGGGATTAGTCTATGGTCTAAGAAACCGCAACCCAGGGGCATCTAAGCTATCAAAATCACCCGGGGATCGCACCTAGCCTAGGCCACACCAACCCTTAATATGGTTGGATTTTTCTGGGTGTCTCCTCCCAACTATCGTGAGTTTTGAACCTTGGTCGCCTTACAAAATGAAACCCTTGAAATCCAATCGCGCTAGCAAGATTTGACGTATTATAAAATTTTATAAAGTTGTATTATGCGATGTTATTAATCCAAGAGCCAGTTTGAAGTATGAATCAACTAGGTAGATTCAACTATGAAAGATCAACAGGGAAAAGTTGAATAAAGTTTCATTGTCCAAACATGATCAACTGAGAAGAATGCATTGATATGTCATCATTAGTGCATGCATATTATCAACAAGAGTGAAGGGGTGAATTATTGGTTGATTATATTAATGTTGATGGATAAATTGGAAGGAAACATTGTTATTAGGGGGCTTTCGATTAAAGATATATGTCATATGGATAGTTGTCAATGTGGAAGTCGGTAATGGTCACAGGAAAGTCAAATCATTCTATAATTAAAGAGGTAGGAGTTCCACCATTTTGGTAATTGAAGACTAGAGACATTAAATGAATTGTAATTGATAAATGGAGAAGGCTCATCACTAGAGGCATTATAGTGTCATCATCAGCATCATTGCCCAACATTTTTTTGAGAAAAAATTCAAGTTTAGATGACATAAAATACAATGCTAAAGGGGGCATCATGTTTTGCATCAACTTTGTGTACGTCGTCGTTTTCGACATGATTTCTACAAGCTTTCATCATAGCAATGAATAATACGATGCACAAAGATTTATTATATCACATTATTATCATGTTGCATTGCATCTTATAGTAGAGAACACTTAAAGTGACACTTTTGCATCGAGTTTGCAAGAGAAGCATGTATGTTGCATTGTCATAGAGTTGTAGTGCATCGATATGGGTATCGATATTCCATAGAGTGTCATATCTATGTCATATTAGCATCATGATAGCGTTAAAATGAAAAAAAAAAATGGACAGTTTTTGTCTTATTAACATCATTTTACATCACACTTGCATCGTGTTAGCATCATGTATGCATTGTTATTATTCATTTTGAGTTGTTTGTGTCATTTTTCATCACTCATGCATCATGTTAGCGTTAGGTCTGCATCATTATTATTCATTTTGTGTTGCATTTGTGTCTTTTTAGTGTCGTAGTAGATACATTTTGCGTCAAGTTAGTGTTAGAATTGTGTTGTTTTAGCATCAAAGTTGCCACATTATTATTATTATTATTATATTTCAATATTGATGAGATGATGACTAAAATAAGTATATTTTATAATGTACTAACCATGAGAGCAAAAACTATGCATATAGAGCAAAAACAAAAGTATCCATAAACACAATTATGATATTTGACTACACTGGCATTCAATGATATATATGCAATGCTGAAATTTTAAATTAAAACATAAAATAACCATGCATATATAAATGCAATGACGAAATTTTAAATTAAATCATAAAATAACCATATGATTTTTTATGCTTGTAAATAAGTGGTACATTGCCACCCCAGGGAAATGTCAATTTTCTATACAACATTGCATGGAAAAAAATGTACACGTAAGAAAATGAAATGAATTTGAGGTCATAAGTTGATTGAATTGTTGTCAATTCCCTCCTCGTGCTCACTTTGTACAAACATAATCAATAAACATAAGTTCAATAAAATAAAAAATTTGCTTACATTTAAGGATGTAATAAAAAAAATATAGGTTAAATAGTTCTCAATACCCTCCAATCCCTCTATGCACTCTCATCATCATTAGTCTAGAAGAATATAATATATTTCAATCAAACAATGAATAATTCCCACTATTTATAAGTTAAAAATTAAACACATAATTAAGAATTAATTACCTCGGTATGGGGTCAAAAACTTCCACCATTCATTTGAGTATCATCTGGGTATGCTTTAATTCTTCATCAGTGGGCTCAAGATTATAGTCATTTAATTGTATCTTATAATAAAAACCATATTTAATAACATATATTAATCTAGTATATTAGCATAATAAATGAGATTATATTGATAGGCTTACAAAGCACCCTCTAATAGAGGACCTCTCAGCTTGACTCAAAGAATGTGTAACTATTAATTTATTTGCACCAAATCGCACTTGTACATAAGATCAGATAAGATCAGTGAAATTTATCAATGTTCAACAATTGACCACAAAACTAGGTCAATGTTACTAAAATATTACATCAAAGAAAAAAACAAGTTAAAAACATATCAAAATAAATTACTGCAAGCATATCGAAATCAATAACTACAAGCATTTATTATTCTAAAAAGAGTTGGAAGTGTACAACTCCTCAATGTGGTCACTGCGCCATAATGTGTCATTGAGGTCACTACTACATAATGTGTATGTCAAATGAGTCAATGGCTTCAAGGTGATGGACTGGCCCCACTCCATGATTGGTCAACACAATATAAAAAGAAGGCAGCTTGCAAATCGCACCACAATAGAAGAAGCGAGTAAACAATGAGTACAACACCCTTGTTCATGGAAAATGATGACCCCACAGTTGTAAGTCCACGTCCCTTCGATCAGCTGGAAAAAATCTATGTGCTTGTTCCATGGTAAAGAATGAAGGCTTGTGGTTGAGATGCATTCAACTTGATTTGGAGACAAGGCGGCTCCATAGAATTGCCATGTTGTGGTCTTCATGAAAATTACACTAATTGGTGGAAGTAGCCCCATCGAATTGATGTCACAGTTCATAGCTCCATGTATATGGATAACTCAATGAATGTCTTTTTAATATTTTGTGGGAAAGGTGAGGGAAGTTCCATGTGTGCAAGGTTGGCCACCTCAAAAGTATTGTGTAACGCACCCCCCCCAACTCCCAACGCCCACCCCTTCATATGTATTGTAATGCGATGTCACATCCATAGTTCTTGGGCTAGAACATGCAAGGGTCAATTCGTCGAATGAGATATGGGGCAGCGATGTTTATGTGATTTTATGACCAAGGCAGATCCATTCACAAGCGCACCCCTTCCATAACCTATCCCATGACCTTACCTCTTCAAATGGTTAAGTCATGACCATGTTTACATATTTGATATGGAGGTGGGGGATGGCCCACATAATAACTCATTTCCATGTTTTAGAAAGCAACTCCATGTATGGCAACCCCCCCACTAACATATGGGTTATCAAAGTTTAACATGAGAAAGCCTCATCAACTAAAATTATACCACGCTTCAACATATGGGTGATCCTTTAAGCACGTAGTTGAGTGGATAAAGGAGATCTATAATAAAATAAAGTTTAATCACTTATATATGTGTCTTCGCCAAGGTCTATGGTTTAAGGTGGCGCCAATGAAGAGTATGATAATAGAAGTGGTATCTCCTCGCAAACCCCAACATAAACCAGAGTTATTGAAAAGAGGCCATGAGGTATATGAGTATTAGGTTAGGCTAACCATGAACAACATCATTCCATGATATGCCATAGCACTGATGATCATCTCACACATGTCAACCAAGGAATCAAGTGAAACCACCAACTCCTAACCCACAAAGCTCCATCAACCAAGGAATCAAGTGAAACCACCAACTCCTAACCCACAAAGCTCCATCAACCAAGATATGCTACCATGAAGAGAAACTCAGGTACCAAGACAATCCACCACTCAAGCAACAAGCTCAACCACCATCCAACCAAGGAGAATTAAGACTCTACCATCCAAAGATCTCCATGGCGAACAACTGAAGAAGTCTTCTACCAAGATCTGAACCTTTTGAAGGCTAGGATCATGATGCCACACTATAAAAAATCGCAATCATCACATGTGCATCCCCATTCAATATAGGTGGTAACAATGCCTCCAACTTGGGGACATGTGCTCTCAAGGGAGAGTGCATGAGAACCTCTAAATCTCTAGATGTACCTGCAAAGAAGAAGGATGAGAGAAGAAAGGCAATATGGCCAGATGGATACATACCACATCCCAAAACACCACATCCAATATCCATAGAGTTTATTACATCAAATCAAATTCCCATACTCCTATGTTGAACTTTATTCCTCCTACTCTAATTCTCTTAAGAGCTTATTCTTCCTACTACTCTACTTGAGAAAATGCATAGTTAGGTAAGTCATATTTCTAGGGTAGCCATCCAAGCTTTTTTCTTACATCATGTGTTCTTCCATTGTGTTTGGTTATGAACCAAAACAAAGCAATATCAAAAATAAAGTGATAATGAGCTGGAATAAAGAATACAACATTACAAAGCATACCCTCCAACTCATGAGGATGGAAGGGAACACCAAAATCATGCCAAGATTGGTATGTCAACCCACAACCTTCTTATATCCAAGGAATCAAGTGAAACCACCAACTCCTAACCCACAAAGCTCCATCAACTAAGATATGCTACCGTGAAGAGAAAATCAGGTACCAAGACAATGCACCACACAAGCAGCAAGCTCAACCACCATCCAACCAAGGAGAATTGAGACTCTCCAAACAAAAAAGCTCCATGGTGCACAATTGAAGAAGCCTTCTACCAACACCCCCAACTTTTGAAGGCTAGGATCATCATGCCACACTATGAAAAATATGAACCATCACATGTGCATCCCCATGCAATATAGGTGTTAATAAGCTCTAAGTCTGCTTAGTCTGCAAAAAATATGTACCATCACATGTGCATCCCCATGCACTATAGGCGTTAACAAGCTCTAAGTCTACTTAGTCTGCAAAAAATCTGAACCATCACATGTGCATCCCCATGCAATATAGGTGGTAACAAGCTCTAAGTCTACTTAGTTGTTTAATGTCTATTTATTTTTAGTTATAATATCAAAAGGCCTCAGCCTATTAACCTATTATTTTACTTGATCTCAATGTAAGTCACTTTATTAGCAATAATAACTATATATTTTGACAAAGAAGGCACGAACTTGAATAATGGCTGAGCTTTTCAATATGTTGTAGTTTGCATTGTGTGCAGCAATATGCCAACTTTACACAAACCAAGTTGACCAATGTTTCTATGATATAGCTTATACGCAATCTACGAAGAAACCAAGTCAACCAGTGTTTCCATGATATAGTTTATTGTTTAAGAACCAATGTTTTCATGATATAGTTTATTGTTTAAGAGACATCATCGATCTTAGCATTACTTATCTTTTACCTCTTCGGTACAAATTACCATATATGTATATAAATCACCATGTCCAAACATTCATCATCAGTCAAATATTAAATATTATAAATGATTAAGTTGATTTTACATTCCTTCAATCAATTAAAGTCATTTGAAATGCTAACGTGCATGGTTCAAGTATTTAATCCTATTATGACCCAAAGCACTACAACTTGTTTTTCACAGTGTTAAGGAGTTGTAATGTGATGAATCATTCTCTTCCACATAATTTCAATTCATATCAGCCACTGTGGCCTCATGCTCTCTCTCACTTATTTTCCAATAAGCAATCGATCTCAATCTCGTAACCCTGAAAGAGCTCTATTTACTCTATATATGCTAAACTATTCTTATATGGATCACTACATATTGACAGGATAAAAACATTTACAACCTATGTTCGAAGAAGCAGGGTTGTTGGGTTAGAATAACAAAAAAAATTGTGTTCAACAATTAAAACATTTTCTTCATTATTTTCTTCTAATCTGATTTTATGCAGTTTATGATATAACATAATTGGACATAAGCATGTGCTTTAACAACAAAATGGTTCAAATTTCCAGACGCATATTGCATGTTCCCTTCTCAAACATTCTTGACTTGTTGGGGAAGCAATCGAAACCAGGCTGATAACTGTAACAGCTGTTGCCTGAATGTCATTTTCAAGATCAATACAGTTCAACCAGCAGATACAAGCTGATTGTGAATTTATCCAATTTTACAAAACCAAAAATAAAGTTAGATGTTCAAGAGGTAAACTTCACGTAGTAGTCTCGGGATATAATTTGGAGTTCAATTAATAACCATGAAAAATGCACACTGGTACATTCTCTTGAAATTATCTAAGGAGATTTAATGTTTATGCAATCTTAAAAATCTGACTTAGTTCATCAAACAAAAATGTATGGATGATAAAATATCAATGGAAGTGGAAGGTGAAAGGGCCCATAAAAACACAAATAAAGGATTTCGATTATTGAGAGAGATTGCAAAATAATTTGGCAGAGAAGATTTTAAACATATGTTACCAATAGACTAATCAATATTGAGATTTTAAGAAAGTGAGGTGTTATATTTTAATCATTCTTTCACAATGAGGACTGGCACCGTGAAAAACATGACCAACAATCTCAGGTTAAGGTCATTGCAAGTCCATGCATATAATGAAATAAATGGAAATTGAATGACCTAAAACAATCCCAACATAATTTCGAAGATAAAATTCATTTTTTCTCAATGATTACACACCAATTTGATTTATCGTAGAAGCTATCAACAATAACTGCATCACTGATGCACGAGGCCAACCTGCAAGTCAGGAAATTGCTAATCAGATTCTTGTCAAATCAGAAACATTAAAAAATGAATAACCTAGAACACATATAGGCAATTGCAAACTCAAGCAATTGAGCAAAAACTGGAATGCTACATTGCCAAGTTAAACCCAAAAGAACTTGAACATGCACATGCACTCGGAAGAAGGAGCTTGATCAGAAAAGTATGGTTACAGATAAATTTGTTACTTTATGTCTACCACCTTGGCATGGCATCACAGCAAATGCACCATCCCATGGAACAATGCCACATAACAAGGAAGATTTTCTGAAGTGTTAAAAATTGATGCCATGGACTTCCAGTAGCCACAGAGACTTAAATTTATAAAATGCTCAAATGAGAAATCATCTGTCCAAATTTCGCTTAGGCATCCAAAAGTAGTAAATTTTGGTTGTTGGAACCAAATAAATGGTTATTTTCAACTCATCAAATTTAACTCGAGCATTCCTAATGTTAAGAATAAAATGAAAATCTTCAGCTAGTGAACGATCAACAAAGACTAACCAGACCCTATCTCTTACCCACACTCACTCTTTCTTACATCATCAACCAGAACCCAGGGTTCTATCATTTACCAGATATTTAATATGGAAAATTTAATGGGAATACAGGAAGAAAGTTGGAAATGAAAACAGCAATCTTCTAGATGCTGAGGAAAAGCATAACAACCGGAAAGAAAGGAGGCAGATGTGGGAAGCTACAAAATAGTTTCGCTATCTATGAAAAAAAATGATTTTGTGACTGTTATCCCCTGACATGTTGGGATAACTAGAGGATTTTTCACTTCTGATTTTTATCACAATCAGCAGTTCCACAGATGAGATCTATGGTTATCCATGGACATTTGCCAGAGATGTTCCTTGCCCTTCACTCAGCTGACCCTCATGATGATATGTTTTGATGAAGATTGTACCATGTAGTGCTATATATTGTGCTCTTCCTCTCACACATGATGGTGTTTCCTTTTGAATATGGGTCACGGGGCATGGCGATTATCAGTGTATTATATATTGGCTCATAACAGTCTAAATTGTTGTCTCTTTCTAGTTTGTACTATGGTGTGTTTATAATTTGTCTCTAGATAAGTGTCTCGGCTTATGAGTCGATTTGTACTACTAGCGACCTAGGAAAGGTGTTTCATGTCATGTTCCCTACTCCCTATCATTTCATCATCATTTCCTTGTATTCCATTGTCCCCTTTCTTGATTGACTTATCACATGTCATTGTAGCAAGGTCCAAAATAAAATCCCATGTATGAAAAGCCTAAATAAAGTCAAAAAAGAGCTAAAATGCTTGAGGTTGATGCAGCTAAGAAAAAGTCAAATTATAAAGCTTGAGCCGTGCCACCTTGTAATAAAGCCTAATTTCCCGAAGTTGCGTGCTCAAAAAAACATATCAAAAGAAAAGGGACCAAGTAGATAAAGAAAAAGACAAAATAAGGGTAGTAAGAAAGAGACGCTCAAGGAATGGTAACTCAATGCTAAGCGCTCCTCTGAAGGCACACATGTGGAACATCAAATAATATCCCCTAGCTCTTGAAAGCTAAGGGGAAGACCTATTCACTCTTCCTACATGACTATGAAAGGTAACTCTTGAAAACACCTTTTCACTAGTACCACACTCATCACATCACCTACACCTAACTTTGAGTTCTAGAAAATGCATCTTGTCTTAGAGGTTTTCGCATGTAATTAATGTTAATGATGTCCACACCATGGTCAAGTTAGGAAAGGATACAAATTAAAAGGGTCATTGAACTATTAGATGTCACATGATGTTCACCCTCCCCCCCTTGACACATATTTGGAGGCAATTATCATCACTTTTAAGGAGCACCTTGCCTCGGGCATTGCAGCACTTGCATCGGGAGCTGTGATATTGCACTGGGAGTTGCATTGGGCATTGTGACACTTGCCTAGGGCGTTGTGATCGGCATTGGGAGTTGTGACAAAACCTTGGATCCTTAAGGAGGTTGCTTGCATGAACCATGGAGGTCGCTGCACCTTGGAGGACTCACTATCACAATTTGTTGATAATTTTATGGAGCCACCCACCTTGGAGACCTCCCACATGCCACGTGTGGGACGTCTCATCTCTTTGAAGAGTTTAACTTGGATTGTTGAGGTTGTTACCATGGTTTGAGGAAGATAGTTGGGACTCTTTAACCACTTCTTCTCTCTTTGTGGACACTATTGTATGGGTAGCACAACCACCTCATATTTTATTGTATTGTTGACCATATCTCCCTAGTTAGTTGAAGAGATAATGATTCTTTATAGATTTCTAGGCTAGATCTAGGATTTTATTACTTTTCTATGGAGAAAGTTGTTAGCTCTCTACTCTATATAAAATAGACTCCTTTAATTGTTAACTTTGCTAGAAGCTTGTGGAGAAAACTTTTGTCTATTTACTTCTTTATGCTATGGATGGTCGATCGGAGTACTCAATTGGATTAGTTCTTGTGTGGATGCTATGTTGATGGATGAACTTTCAATTGCAAGGTCTTGAGTTTGTTTCGAGGTAAGTAATTTCTCTAGAAATTTTGTGGGAGTTATCATATCTTCTCATTGCATGGTTGTATGCTCTCTTAATCCTTGCTTAGTAGATCCATTGCTTAATACTTGTGAAGACCTCTCTCTAGGTTCTTCCCTTGATAATTTTGAAATCGATTTAGCAACTAAGGGATAGCTAGGGTTTGAATTTCTCAGCCCTAACCCTCTCTTGGATCCAACATGAGCTTCCACATAGAGCCTTTAGTTGACCCCATATGCCCAAATTGGTAGCTAGAGACTAGCCTATTCTTCTTCTAGTCAAAATAAAATCAAATTTCATCTTTTTCTTTTTGTTTAAGTAGATCTGGAAAATTTTGTAGCTTACACATAAAAATCTCAGCCTCTAGAGACCCTGGATTGCATCATAGATCCCTTTATTTCAAGATAGAAATTGTTTTCTTGAAAATTTATCTTGCTGTCTTGGAAATTCTGCATTTAATTAGGGTAAATTGATTATCCTTTGTGGTTGTTCTGTGCATGTTAAATTCAAATTTAGTAAGTGGCTGTATTTTCCTAGATCTACATTTGTTTTAGCCATAGATGCACTTCATTTCACTTTTAGATTCAAGGCTAAACGAACTGGTGTAATTTGCTTGGCTGTTACACAATTTCAATCATCATTAAGACAAGTTTAAGAGCAGCATTAAGTTAATTTCAGATCTGGAAATTAAAAGGGAGTAAAACTCATTAAGAATACATCTTAAAACTGTAATGTTCCCCTCTCCTTGACAACAACAAAGATGGACTAAGTAGTCTAGTCACCCCTCTAGACTATAGTCCCATACTATAGTCCCATGGGTAAAAAGGGGTTGAGGCAATAAAAGTCACTTAAGAAATTAAAGTGATTTTATTAAAAAGTGACTTTCAAGAAGAAAAGAAAAGGTGAAGGTAACTTAAGTGAAAAATCAAATCACAACCTTATTAAAAAGAAAAAATGCAACTCAACTGAGAATAAGATTGGGAGGTATAAAAGAGGGAGGAGGCGCCTCACTCCTCATTGTTGTCTATTTTCTCATTGTGATCACTTGAGCTCTACAACTTACGTTTTGAGGGTTTTGAGTCAAGAAACCGTAGAGACCAGCAAGGAGGTGAAAGATTCCTCCATTCCTGGTCCAAGCTTGGCCAAGGAGGTGCAAGATCCCTCCCTCGCCATTCTATCCATTCACAGGTATTCATCT
>ML816819.1:107893-142617 GCA_009831015.1 Picea engelmannii
TCTGAATACTAGTTAAAGTTTTTGAGTTTGTTGATCCTTAGATCTAGTTGTTTTATTCACTGAAAATAAAAAGATACTACTGTTCTGTTTCTTTACCCTAATTCTAACAATTTGGGGATTGGATTTTTAGCTTGGGATAAACTCATTTGTTGTATTGTAATCATCTTTCATGTATAATAGAAAGAGATGTGATTGATGTCCCAAATTTGGAGTTTAAATCTAAATTGATGGATCAGTTATGTTGATATGTACTTGCTAGTTTATTATGCTGATGTAATGAACTGTTGGGCTAACTGCTAAGTTGATTTAGCATGCTTTATGTTTACTTTCAGATCTGGTATTTATAGCTGGGTTAGCTGCCTAATGCTGCTCTAATTTTCAGATCTGTTTGTGGATTAGATCTCCCCCCCTAATAGCTGTGGCAGTGATCTAACATTTATCTTGCAGTGTCTACATGCTTGTATGTTGCCCTAGCAGTTTTGTGAAGTGCAGATTTGAAGTTTTGCAGGTGTTTCTTGAAAAAACATATTGTGCCCTTGGGGTTGAAAACATCTCTGCTGCAGATCCACAGCCTTATTTCAGGGCTGACTTTTGTCATGGTTGCAGGGGCCTCGAATTTCAACATTTATCATGATGGATGTAATCTCTAGTCCTTTTTACCTAGTTTGGGGACAATAATATAAATTTCAATTTATTATTTTTACTCATTTTTAAGCAAAGGAGTCTTGGACACTCCCACATTGCCATTACTACATGTATTTTCTTGTCGCATTGACTTACTTTGGTCCTTTGTGGACATTAATAAAATTCATTTCTTTCCTGCTTGTACATTTTGACTTTGATAAAAAGGATTTTCCCAGGTGCTCAACCAATTTTCTTTCCAAAGATAAATAACATTATTTTCCTTATTTCCAATGGTTAACCGTTAAAAATGTAATGCCTCTTCGCATAAGTTTATTTATTTTTTGGTGTTGTTTTTACAATCTTTGCACCTCCTACCCCTTTTCAATATCTAGTCCCTTTTATGTGCCTTCGTAGATTTGTTTCTTTAATAAAAGCTAGCACGACCTGTTTGCTTCTACTGCTGCAATCATCCTTGTTGGGTTATAGATCTCTAAACTTATCAGATCCATTGGCATCATTACAATGTCCCATTTCACTTCAAATTTTATATTATTCTTGCACTCTTGTATAGAATTTGTAGACTATTCCTCTTGTTTCCATGTATCCCATGGAACATAAGTTTCAGAATGCTGCAAGCTTCTTTCTCCTTGAATTAACAAATATGTATACACGACAAAATTCTGTTTAAAACGAATTACTATCATAATAAACAGAGAACAACGGTCTACCATCATTACCAGTGCAGAATCGTGCATATGTTCATATTTGAAAGAAAAAAAAAACCCATAGTTCTGAAAACTATTTACAACGAAACCCTAAGTCCGCTTTAGCATTTTCTTCGAAGATTTAAGCCTAAATCGGTGAAAAACTATGCAAGGAACTGGAAGTAAAATGGTGAAAAATGGAGCTTCGTGAGTACCTGTATTAAACCCGACTACGTCTCTGAATGAGTTAATGCTGCTTCGTCTGTACGAATGACACTTGGCTGATTTGAAGAAGAAGGAAATGGATCTACACTGCATCTTGGACACTGCTTCCCACTCATATTTTCGATGAAAGATGGTGAAAAATTATATCGGAGCGGTTGGCTGGTCGAATGTACCAAAAACTGAAGGGGCTTCTGGTTTTATTGGGGACATTTAATAAGTAATAGTAAAGGGTAAATGTGATTTGTATACGTGACTCCGGCAGAATATATACCGATCGATGAGGTTGATAAAACAAATTTTACCTATTTTATTTTTTTTTAAATGGTCTAGAGTATTTTTTTTATTTTTTAAGTTATTTTTTTTAATTTAAATGTTTTCTGAAATTTTTAAAAATTTGAATATGTATTTTGTAGTTGGTAAAGGATTTCCTGTGACTAAATTCTCATGCTTTTTTTTAATTAATAAAAATAAAAATAAAAAATGCTATTACATTAAATTATATCAAATAAATTAAATTAAATTATGTATATATATATATGCACTTAGAAGCTCAAAACAATATAGATTCACGTGTTCAAACCCCCTATACTCCGAGGGGCAATTATTACACGGGGTTATGATAGCAAATATTTGAAACCGCTCCCTTCTTTAGGTTTTGGTCTTATGTACCATGTGAAATTTGGCATATGGGACTCTTTTGGGGCAATATTCATTTTAGCTCCTTAGAATTTCAAGTTCAAGGGAGAAAAAATTACTTTGTGAATTCATCTTATTAGTTCCAGTTGTAGGTATAGAGGGATTATAGCGATTGATAATTCGTTGACTTCATATTAATTTGTCTTTTGACTACAAATATTTCCATATTATCTATTGTTGGAACCAGGGAACTGAAAACATCGATTTTTATATAATAAAAAGTATCATATTTGTCATGATGTAATTGTACAACGGATTGGAGGTCTTATTGTCGGCTTCACTATTCTCAATGTTATATATGTTGGCATATCCAAAGTATTTAATCGTATATGGTCTTTTTGAATCATATATTTTGTTATGCATTGGTCAAAGGTGGATTAATGCTAGCATTAGTTCGAATGTTTGGTTTAGCATTTTGTGCTAGCTAAATTTATGGCAATGTTTGATATGCTGGCATATCCAAAGTTTGGCCTTCGAATACATTCTCTAGTGTTCGAACTATTGTTACATAAATTATAATAAATTTGTTGCGATACGTCAAAGACCTGCCACATTGCATTTTTTTCTTAAATGTTTACAGAGCATTTGTGACAGACTTAAATGCTTACCTAACAGGGTTGGCAGCATTGAATGTTTACTTAGCAGGCTTGTCGCAATACATTTTCTTCCGGTTTTTTTTTTATCTATATGCTTCAGTGGCATTGTTGGTTCACTGGTTCATGCTTGTTTTTTGCATCTCCACTGATTTCTTATTTGCATGTTGTTCTTGTTCTTGTTTTCTTATTCATGTTGTTGCAGTTTGCACGTTTGGGATTCTGCAAACGCGATTGGAACTGCGTCATTCCTGGTGGATTGGTTGTTGCTTGCTTCTTTCTTGGTTGTATGTTGTTTATTGTTGTTTGATTTGACTTTGCAGGGTTCGGGTCCTACGGCTGTAGTTGGGCCTTTTGGTGCTTCTTAACTGGATTGTTATTTGTTGCTTCTTCTTGTTTTCCTAGGGTTTGCAATGTTGGGATGTTGCATCCGCGGTTGGATCTCTTGTTACATTCTTTTGCAGTGGACTCTCCATAGAATACTTTTAAGATAAAATAACATACAAAAAAATTGCAGTTGATGTAAATTGCATCTCTTACGCATTGAACCAGAGTTTGTTGGCCTCAAACTATATTTCATGCCTGGCAATGTTTTTTCCATGGATTATGTGTTACTATGGTTTCATAGTTATGAGAGTAAGTTTTGTTGTGCGAGCCATATAGTTGTTCTCTCCCTTTTATTTTCATCTTGTAAATTGTGTTTCTGGTTTTATACTTTCTCACGTTTTTGTGGTCATTCCGACCAACAGTCGTTCGGTTGCATATTTAGCCAGTTTTATGGACGCGGCTTTGTGGATAGGTGTTATCAAACTATGACATCTCGTGTTCGGTGCATACATCTTGCACCCAGAACTTTCGTGCTCTACAATTCAACCCCGCACTCCTCGAACTCGCAATCGTGCCTCTGCATGTGATGAGTTTGTCTATCCTACCTACCTTTCCATACTTAGTTGAGTTTTCAAAGTTTGGCGGGTTGACGCCTTTCCGGGTTCAGAAAATTTAAAACCATTTGTCGCTCCCCTCCATCCCCGCTACCTTCTACCCTTCCCAATAGACATTAATTATGCTTTCAAAAGTTACAACCGACCAGACAGGTTCGAAAAGATTGGCTTTAATAAGTGGAAAGTTCGAGGACATCTCCCATTAAAATGAATAGACGGGTGAATATTATGGGGTCTAATAATTTCTTTTGCCTGCATTTTGAATTTGCAAAAAATAATAAAAAAATTGCCTCTTTTAGTTTTCTTAAAGGCTTCAGCATAGTCCACGAACGTGTCACCCACAGAGGCCTTGACGTCATGTCCCTCTTTAATATTGTGCATATCTTAGATGTTAGATTTGAGATTATGCTCGAATATGGGAATGTTAATACGTGTTATTAGTCACTATTCAACGTACATATTCGAAAAGATTGGCATTAATAAGCGAAAACATCGAGAACATATGTCATTAAAACGAATTAACACAAAATCTACGGAAGATCATCCACCGTTTCTTTTAAATACTTATTACCATTTCTCTCTATCATCAAAGAGTTGTGCTTTAGGGTGCCTTCGTTCTAATGTTCCTGGTCATGGACATGTAAGACAACTTAGAGATGCGATTGAGGCCCAAATGAAAAAAGAGAGTCTGGTTTTATGTGACATGAGCTTTGAGTAAAAAAAAAACTATGTTATCCAACACAAACTTAGAGAGGAGGAAAAAAAAAGAACAAGTATCTTCTGGTTGTTGTTGTCCCTGTATTCGATGCTTTGGTTGGTTGAAAAGGTTGCTTGGAGATTTGTTTGTTGAACTTCTTTATTTTCTTGCTGGGAGTTGTAATGGATTTTCAGGTCATGTGCAAAAATACTTCTTCAATGAAGTATATAGTTTCTTCCAACAACACAGATTTGGCAAGTGTATCGAATTCTACAGATCGCACAAGAATTTGTCTTCCTCAGGGGCAGCGCACTTACCGTGGCTTGCAAAATGGTCTGTGATGTTCGTAAATGACGCGAAATATTACTCCATTTGCGAATGTAACCAGAGGCGAGTAACAGAAACTGTATAGGTGGATAAAATGACATATTATCACTACAAAAGTTTCTATTTCAAAGTTTGTTGAGCTACTTCTGGGTGTGGTAACCGACTTGACAAAACGCCATGTTCTTTGTCAAAATTTGTTCGATTTCCTCTGGATGTAGTTACAGACTCCACATATTTGGCGTCACCTCCGAACATTCCAGACCTTTCTGTAGGTCGCCATATCTGCCACCGCTATGACGAAAGATATATTCTGATGTGATCTGCAACATTTGATACACTTGCCAGACCTGTGCTGATGCGTTCTGTAGCATTGCCCAAAGAAGTCATGTACTTCAACATATTAACATTTTGCAATTGGGTTGGACGTTCCTTCCAATTTACTCTAATAAAACAAAGAAGTTCAACATACAAATATTCAGGCAGGCTTTTCAACCAAACAAATGATCAAATACAGGGAGAATAGTGGTCACAACATACTTGAATTTTTTTCCCGTCCCATAACTAATGTGACATAAAACGACTCCCTCGACTTTGAAATCGACCTAAATCGTATTTCTAAGTTGTCTTGGATGTCAATGGTCAGGAACATTGCAAGGAAAGCACTTTAAACCCCAATTTTTCGACGGCAGAGGGAAATTAATACTTGACAAAGAATGGAATGTTGAATAACCAGCCATTGCAAGCAGGCCATATCTGGAAGAGACAATCTATTCAAAAAACTGGGATAGATCTAGTTGGCAGCACCAATTAAGTCCAAGACCCGAAATTGATATTCAACTCATTTTTTACGAATAAAGGGTTTGATCGTCAAGAAAACTGTCAACAAGCTTCATGAATGTACATATTTCTTATTGGTCGGCGGCAGGCCAAATCGCAATCATTGTGGAAAATAATCTCAGCTGTATTTTGTAACCCATCTTATTTGAATATAGAATAATTGCGGTTTTTTTTTTAATAGTGTTTTCCAATCTTTGGTATTGCTTTAAATTTTATTTTGTACCTTTTTTCCCTGTGTGTCGTTAAACATGGACGGCAAACTTTTCTTTCTGTTGCTCACTACAATTTAAATAAAGCATGTTCTATTTGTTGCTTACATTTTACATTGAAGAATAACTTGTCATAAGCCATACTTATGTGGCGTCGACCCTATACTTAAAGAAAAAAATGAGAGGACCCATCCTGCTTTCATTCTTCGGGTCCCGTAAATAGAATGAATTAATGACTTACAACAAGGCAACTCAAGTGTTGATGTAATGTTCCTGTTCAATTTCTTGCATATATTGCAACTTCTTCTATTTGATAATATCTGTGCATATATACTAATATGAGTACTATTGGAATAAATCCAAACACTTCCTCTTGGGCAAAACTTAGCCAATTATGTTTGGGTTTGTGGTATTAAAAAACTATGTTCGTCATATACATCTTACAGCCAAAGAGCTTATGTGATCTACAATTTATGCTTTAACTAGTGATAACTCACCAGGGGTTCGAAAAGCTTGGCATTAATAAAGGACGGTTGAAGCTGCCTTAATTACTTAAATCACACCAAATTTTGATTACATTTAATTTAATTTAGATATTAATGTTTATGGAGAGTCGATGTTTGCTCATGTCATTGCAAGGAATACAAGATGAATAGATGATAAGGAGTTTATCTCGTTGAAACCACAATGCAAATTCATGTTTCTTGTTGTGTTATATACATCTTGAAGTCAAAATTTTCGTGGTTTCAACGAAATTTGCGAACCGAAGAGCATCCTGCAAATTGGGAGATCATTTGCATTTGAAACAGAAACAATCCATTAATATATATTAGTATGAATAATATTCAAATAAATATCAAAACTTTCTCCATTAATACATATTAGTATGAATACTGTTGAAATAGATATCAAACCTTTCTCTTGGCCAATACTTAACCAGTTATCTGGCCACCAGGCCCTGGGTTCACGGTATCCAACACCTATGTCCCATGTTCCGTCATATACATCTTGCAGTCAGAGAACTTCAGTGAACTGCAGTTTATGCTTTTACTAGTGAGAACCCAGCAGGGGTTCGAAAACATTGTCATTAATAAATGGAAAAAAAAGGTTTTTCGATTGTCAGATACTTATCCCTTTTCCCCTTTTCCTTTTCTCATCCATTATCACTTTCTGGTTTTATACTTAGTCGTCTTTCTATGATGGGCGCTTGCAGGGTTCGTGGGTTGACATATCTTCATCTCCATCTATATCTTCACACGACGAATCTGACCGACCGTTGTTCCTTTCCATACTTAGTCAATTTTATGGCCGCAGTTGCCAGGTTGGCGCATACGAACTCGCCTTTTCTTCTTCTTGCCCGTTATCGCTTTTTGGATATATACTTAGTCATCTTTCTATGGTATCTGGTTCCAGGGTTGGCAGGCTGACATGTCTTCATCTCCATCTATATCCTCACATGATGAATCCGACCAACCGTTGTTCCTTTCCATACTTAGCCAATTTTATGGTCGTCGTTGTCGGGTTGGCACTTACGAACTCAGCTATTTATCGTTTCATTATATACATCTTGCACTCAAAACATTCGTGATCTACAATTCCACTGTGGGTTCCTCGTATACATTAACTTTGTTCAAAGTATCTGTCGTTGCCTTCCATCCCCACCAACTTCGCGTCCTTCCTGATATACATCAACTATGCTCTTACTAGTGACAACTGGACACAGTGGTATGAAAGAATTGGCGCTCGCTGCTCCGCCATATACAAATTGACTACTGGACTCTGACATCATCCCCTCTTCTGTTTTACACATTATGCATTGAAATGTTCTGAACTATATAATTTGGCCGTCGGGGCCTTGCGTCCTCTAGGGAAACCTTGTGACCGTGTTTTGGATCCTCGCGTTGGCGGGTTCACGAAAACTAAGTCGTAGTCATTGTTTCATGTTCTGCCCATCCTCATACTTCTTTCCAGATATGAAACACCAAAGGTTTAATACTAGAACGACATCATGCAACAAGCGTAAAAAAAACGTCATTAATAAGCAAAAGTCAGGACAACCAACCATCCCTATAGAACTTGTCCAGAAACATGCAAAGCAGATCTTGCTTAGTGAAAGCAAGTCCCATCCAGCATTTCTGTGTTCCATACTTGCACACTTTTTCGATTGTGGGTTCTTGGATTGACGGCCTCAAGATTTTGTTTTGAATTTTCTGCGAGTTGCAAAGAGCGCCCGAAGTTCCGCAATATACAATTTGTCCACAGGAATGTATAGAAACTCTTAATTCTCCTCTTTTCCCCCCCTCTATTATCCCTTTCTGGTTCTATATTTAGTCGCAGCTATATGATCACCGCCTCATGGATTCACAAATTGACAACTCTTTATCTATATATTCACACCATGAGCCCGACCGACCGCGGTCCCTTTCAATACTTAGCCAATTATGTGTTCATCGAGTCTCAGGTTTGCAGTATCCAACACCTATGTCCCATGTTCTGTCATATACATATTGCACCCAAAGAACTTCCGTGATCTGCAATTTATGCCTTAACTGGTGAGAACTCACCAGGGGTTCGAAAAGATTTGCATTAATAAGCAAATAATAGATGTTCTTCTGTGAGATACTTAGTCATTTTTCCCTTGTCTTCTTCCCGTGTATTATCGCTTTCTAGTTATATACTTAGTCGCCTTTCTATGATCCCGGGTTCCAACGTTGGTGTGTTGGCATATCTTCATCTCCATCTATATCCTCACATGACGAATCCGACCGACCGTTGTTCCTTTTCATACTTAGTCAATTTTATGCCCGCGGTTGCCAAGTTGGCGCTTTCGAACTCTGCTGCTTCTTGTTCCATGATATACATCTTCCACTCAAAATTTCCACGATCTACAATTCCACCGCGGACTCCTTCGTCCTTTTTCCCTTTTTTTCTTCCCGTGTATTATGGGACTATAAAGTATGGACATGAGATTTTATAGAGCATGTACGGATTCTGCATTCCATACCTAGCCACTTTTTGGATCACGGGTTCTCAGGCGGGAAGGCTCAAAATTGGGCCTCCATTGTTCTGTGCCCTACAAATAGCACCCAGAATTCCACAATATACAAATTGACAAGCGGACCTGCGCGCTGGCTGACTCAACATTGCACTTCTATTGTTTTGTGTCCTCCAAACAATGCTCGCAGTTCCACGATATACAAATTGACACATGGACTCCAAGGCTAGCGGGGTCAAGATTGCCATTGTTTACGGATGGTAATCCCTATCAACTATCTAAAAGTATCTAAAAACATTATTTTCAATACTAAATTAGCTCTTACTAGTGACAATTGGACACACTAGTACGAATCAATTGGCATCACACCCTCCGCAATATACAAATTGATTATCGGATTCTGACATTGTCCGCTCTTCCATGTTACAAATTATGCGTAAAAATGTTCGGAGCAATACAATTGGAACGTCTGGGCCTTGCGTCTTCTGGAGAGACCTTGTCAGCCTATTTTGGATCCTCCTGTTGCCGAGTTCACAAAATGTCCAATTCTTGGATACTGTTTCGAGTTGGTGCTTTCAAACTCTGTTGGTTCTTGTTCCGTAATATACATCTTGCACTCGAAATTTTCGTTCTCTACAATTCCATCATGCACTCAGCCCTTATTCCCTTTTCTTCTTCCCATGTGTTATCGCCTTCTGGTTCTATACTTAGTCACCTTTCTATGATCATCGGTTCTAGCATTGGCGGGCTGACATAACTTCATTTCCATCTATATCCTCACATGACGAATCCGACCGGCCGCTGTTCCTTTCCATACTTAGCCAATTTTATGGCCGCGCTTGCCAGGTTGGCGCTTTCGAACTCTGTTGCTTCTTGTATACATCTTGAACTCAAAACTTTCATCGTCTAGAATTCCACCACGGACTCCTCGAACTCGTAAGATTCATTCTACCACGGTTCGCAAATGTTTCAAAGTATCTGTCGCTACCTTCCATCCCCACTAACTTCCTGTCATTCCTAATATACATTGGTTGTGCTCTTACTAGTGACAACTGAACAGTTGGCATCCAGCCCTTCGCAATATACAAATTGACTACCGGATTCACATCTTGTACTCAAAATTTTCGTGATCTACAATTCCATCGCGGACTCCTTAGTCCTTTTTCCATTTTCTTCTTCCCGTGTATTATGGCTTTCTGGTTATATACTTAGTCGCCTTTCTATGATCGCGGGTTCCAGCGCTGGCGGGCTGACATATCTTTTTCTCCATCTATATAATCACATGACAAATTTGACCGACTGTTGTTGCTTTCCATACTTAGCCAATTTTATGGCTGCGGTTGGTGGGTTGGCAGTTTCGAACTCTGCTGCTTGTTGTTCGGTGATGTACATCTTGCACTCAAAACTTCAGTGATCTACAATTCCACCGCGGACTCCTCGAACTCGCAAGCTTCACTCTACCATGGTTCACAAATGTTTCAAAGTATTTGTCACTGCCTTCCATCCCCACTAACTTCTTGTACTTCCTAATATACATTGCTTATGCTCTTACTAGTGACAACTGCACACACTGATACGAAACAGTTCACATCCGGCCCTCCGCAATATACAAATTGACTACCAGGTTCCAACATCGTCCCTTCTTCCGTGTTACAGATTATGCATTCAAATGTTCTGAATGATACAATTTGATTGTCGGGGCCTCACGTCTTATGGGGAGACCTTGTTATCATATTTTGGATCCTCGTGTTGACGAGTTCACGAAATATCCAATTCTTAGTCATTGTTTCGGGTTGGCGTATTCAAACTCTGCTGCTTCTTGTTCCGTGATATACATATTGCACTCAAAATTTTCATGATTTACAATTCCAACGCAGACTCCTTAGTCCTTTTTCCCTTTTATTCTTCCCATGTATTATCGCTTTGTGGTTATATACTTAGTCGCTTTTCTATGATCGCGGGTTCCAGCGTTGGTGGGCTGACATATCTTCATCTCCATTTATATTCTCACATGACGAATCTGACCAACCGTTGTTCATTTCCATACTTAGCCAATTTTATGGCCACAGTTTCCAGGTTGGCGCTTTCGAACTCTGCTGCTTCTTGTTCCGTGATATACATATTGCACTCAAAATTTCCGTGATTTACAATTCCACCGCGGACTCCTTAGTCCTTTTTCCCTTTTCTTCTTCCCATGTATTATCGCTTTGTGGTTATATACTTATTCGTTTTTCTATGATCGCGAGTTCCAATGTTGGTGGGCTGACATATCTTCATCTCCATCTATATCCTCAGATGACGAATGCGACCAACCGTTGTTCCTTTCCATACTTAGCCAATTTTATGGCCGCGGTTGCCGGGTTGGCACTTTCGAACTCTGTTGCTTCTTGTTTCGTGCTATACATCATGCACTAAAAACTTCTGTGATCTACAATTCCACTGCGAACTCCTCCAACTCGCAAGATTCATTCTACCACGACTCACAAATGTTTCAAAGTATATGTTGGTGCCTTCCATCCCCACTAACTTCTTGTCCTTCATGATATACATTAGTTATGTTCTTACTAGTGATATACAAATTGCCCTCTGGACTGTCCTACCATACCCTCTTCGTTGTTACGTGTATTGAACTCAAAAAGTTATTAGACATACAATTTGACCCTCGTGCCCTCACCTACAACGGTTGTACCTTGTAACCCTATTTTGAAGCTACTTTTTCCCACATCCACGACCTTCATACTTTCTTAGTATGCAATTAGAAACCTTTCATGGTAATAGTTGACCATGCAGGAACTGTCAACATTGTCATTAATGAGAGAAACGCTCGAGGAGATCTCCCATTATTACACATTAAACCAAGATGCGCGGAGAGTTATTTTGTCCCTTCCGATTGTTCATCTCGAACATGCATCGTCGTGTTGGCCCACTCAAGAAATCTACAATGCTTTATCGCTCATTGTCATATCCGCCATGTTCGCATTTCTATGTATGCAATTACTAGTGTTTAAGGTTAACAACGCATCATGCAACAACCGTCCAAATTGTCATTAATGAACGAAAGTCTCAAGGAGATCTCCCATTCACACGCATTGGACCAAGATTTGCGTAGGGTTATATTATCCCTTCCAACTTTTCATTTCATTCATCGTCTGGAGAAAAAAATGTTCTTGTAGACTTATGGCAGCAGGTCGACAACGGTTTTGTGGAGATACAGTAAATATCTTCGGACATCAGGACCATAAATTCCAGTGGTCCAGGGCATACTTTTACTATTCATCCCATTCTGCCCAGAACGAAGTGATTTGGACCTCTGGAATCACTCGTGCAGGTTGCATCCCTGAGGTTTTTGATTGTAAGGAGGTGGTCTCTTGGTGCATCGAAAAATATATTCCAATCCAAAGAATTATTCCACTGCGCGACCATTGTCCTATTTCTTTGTCACCTCAGGTCTTCTGCAAGATGTTAAAATTGTCGGAGCCAACATTGACGTTCAGAGGACAAGACTGCAAGCAGTTCCTAGAAAAACATGGTAATGGGTTGGACATCTTAGTCGAGTTCCTCGAAGACCCGACAACAGTTACTGAAGATATCACAAAGTTGCAGGTAAGTTCCTTTAGAAATCCATTCCGGGAAATTGGTTGGTTGTTTACAAGAATAACGGGACATGCATCCACGGCAAGCATTTCCCATATAATTATTTATATTTTGTATTTCACAGTCAAGGAACGATTCATTTTTTATTGGGGGAAGCTAATTTCCATTGAGATCTGTTCCCAGTTGTCACGATTCAAAGAATCAAATAAATTTTATATGTCATCCTACTTGATTTTCACAATAGTGCATTGTTGTCTATTTCCAAAACTTTCTCTTTCCAATAAAATAAATTGTGGATTCGACCCAGTAACATTTTGGTACCAGGCCCTGTGGAGGCATAAGGCCTCCCATTGTTTTTATGAATTTTTTAATGGATTTGTCTCAGTTTTCAAATATTTATTGTTAGGGAAGGATGCTCCATGGATGTTTGTCTAGGCAACCAAGTTTTTGAACAGGAAGGGCACACTTGAACAAAAGGAAAATCACAGTGTACTCATGGTCTTTGGCTCTAAGGAAAATCTTGCTTTCCTTCCATGCCACATCGCGGACAAGATGTTTGTTGCAGAAATAACAAGGCAATACAACCATTGGTTGCATTTTTCCATGACAAGAAAAAAAAACAGTTCATTCCTCTACCCTGGAAAGTCGGAGACTTCGTGTGCAGAAACGTCAACAAGATTGACGAATTTGCCGGCCATTTCAAGAATTTGAACCTAATGTATGCTGGAAGGCTAAAAGGGTTCGACCCTAATAGGATTTTTCGAGAACATTTACTGGCAGTTGGCTTTAACAACTCTTTTATCCATAGACACCTGACCGAAGACAGGGACAGTGACGACAACAATCTTGCTTTTGGCGATTGCGACGCATAGACATTGCAAAGTGTGACTGAATTGTAAAGACAACAGGCAAAAGTATTTGGTGAGAAGAGTACCCAGTCCCCCGCCAGCACTCCCAAGAGCACGACATCATGGAGCATTGCTTCAACGGTCCACCCCAGTAAGAAAGCAACCCAGAAATCTTCGAACGGAGAAGGAGATAAGAACCCTCCTCGCATAAAAATTGATAGTTCTCACAAAATTCCACTGACGAAGAAGAGAAAAAACAATGAAGGGCAGGCGAAGGAACCTGAAATTGAAAGTGAACAGGTGCAACTTGAAATTGAAACTGAGCACATGCAGAAAATTGGGTCATCCCCAGTGGAAATAGTTGAGACCGAAATTTTTGACGAAGATGAATCCTTCATATTCTAGAGCACTATTTTTGACAACCAATCTAAAAGTATGGTCATTGAAAAGAGAGATGTAACAAATAGGAAAGGAAAATCTCGCACAGAGATTAACTTTAGGAAAATGCAGCCATCCCAAATCTCCCTATTTCACCAAGTAACTGGTGATGCTCTTCATGATTCCATTGGAGGAATTGAGACGAAAAATGCCAGACTGAAAGACCGCCTCAACGAATTTGAGCAGGCTTTCATTACAACCCCAGAATTTGCCAGTCCTTTAGCTAAAACCATGTCTGCTACCACTGTAGCCAAGATGAAAGTATCCTCTACCCTCCTTGCATGCTCTAGAGCCCTTGTATACAATAACATCAACAAAAGAATGTAGTTAGTTACTGAAGCCTGAGAAACATCGCAAAATTTAGTTTCCTTCATAAAGAAGGCAAATGATTTCCTTGAACATTTGGAGGAAAATTTAAAAAATGATCAGCGTTTCTGTGAAGAGGTGTTGACCCATTTTGCCAACCATGTCGTCAACACATCAGAACTGAAAAGAAGACAAGAGAAACTCTCCTCTCCAAAGCGGACCAAAAAAGTAAAAGCATGCTTGCAAAAGAAAATTAAGAACCCGAAGCTCATTATCGAATCATGTAAACAAGCCATATCAGAAAAGGAAGATTTATTCACAAGCCTAATCCAAATAGACTTAGCTGGAAGCACCAACGAGGTTCAAGACCCAAACTTTATTCGCAAATCCTTGTCAATGACCAAAGAAGCCTTCCATGAACAACTTGATATTTTAAAGGCGTTGTCTTTCGAAAAGTTTTACGGCATTGTTGAACATCGTGTAGATGAGTTTGAGCGTTGGGTACTGGACTATGCGACACACAATGAAGAAATTGAACAGAGTCTGCATAGTATTTCAATGGATCTAAGGAAATTAGAAAACGACCTTTACGACATAGAAATCCGGGATGAAATCAACACGACCCCCATGAAAAGCTACATCGAAGAATGGTTCCAACAGAGAATGGACAACCTCGTCCAGGAAGGGCAATAATCGGTCGACAAGACTCCACTGACCATTGACAATAGCAACAAAAATGCATCGGCTTCATAGTAAGTCTATACTGACATCTTCTTTTCTTTATCAATCCAGTTTAAGTCTATATTGTCATCTTCTTTTCTTTATCAATCCAGTTATTACCTCTTTAAATAGAAAACTGTAACCAAAGACTCGTAACTTCCAATTTCTTCTTTTCAGGTCTTCCTCTCTACCGTCGCGCACTTCTTCTTTCGACATTCCTAATTCTTGTACTTATTTCTTTTTATGGTCCGCAAGAGCCCCAATCCCAGTCTATATGACAAACGCATTTAAATTTCCAGAAATATGTAACAGACATTATTATTTTTTGATAAATTTCAAAGAAAACTGATTCGGGAATGCCTTTATTGTATACTAAATTTTGGGTGGCCAGGAACCTTTGTTGTTTGTTCCAAAGAAAACTAATTCGGGAATGCTACATTTTTTGTGTCCTATTGTATGCTAAATTTTTTTGGTCCGGGAACCTTTGTTGATGTAATAGACGATACTACTTTCAAAGAAAACTAATTCGGTAATGCCTTTGTTGCTCAACGTTGTTACTATTCTATTGTATGCTAAATTTTTTGGTGTCCAGGAACCTATAATTTGATAAATTTCAATTTTTCTTGTGTCCAGAAGCCTTTGTTTTAAAGCAAACTAATTCAGGAATGCTAATTCTTTTGTGTTTTTGTCCACGAACCTATGTAATAGACGTTATTACTATTCTATTGTATGCTTTTAAATGTTGATGTAATTTCCAGAGATATGTAGCAGACATTATTCATTTTTGATAAATTTCAAAGAAAATTGATTCGGGAATCCCTGTCCAGGAACCTTTGTTGTTTGTTTCAAAGAAAATTAATTCGGGAATGCTAGATTTTTTTGTGTCCTATTGTATGCTAATTTTTTTTTCTCCGGGAACCTTTGTTGATCTAACAGACGTTATTACTTTCTAAGAATACTAATTCGGGAATGCCTTTCTTGCACGACGTTGTTACTATTCTATTGTATGCTAAATTTTTTGTGTCCAAGAACCTTTTAAATGTTCTTGCACGACGTTCTTACTATTATATTGTATGCTAAATTTATAGTGAGCCTTTCTTGCAGGACGTTGTTACTATTCTATTCTATGCTAAATTTATGGTGTCCAGGAACCTATAATTTGATAAATTTCAATTTCTTTGTGTCAAGGAGCCCTTGTTTTAAAGAAAACTAATTTGGGAATGCTATTTTTTTTGTGTTTTTGTCCACGAACAATTTTTTGTGTTTTTTTCCACGAACCTATGTAACAGACGTTATTACTATTCTATTGTATGCTAAATTTCTTGTTTTTTGTTTTTATCCACGAACAATTTTTTGTGTTTTTGTCCACGAACCTATGTAACAGACGTTATTACTATTCTATTGTATGCTAAATTTCTTGTTTTGTGTTTTTGTCCACGAACAATTTTTTGTGTTTTTGTCCACGTACCTATGTAACAAGCGTTATTACTATTCTATTGTATGCTAAATTTCTTGTGTCCAGGAGCCTTTTAAATGTTGATGTAACAAACGTTCTTACTAGGAACCTTATTATTATTGTACACTAAATTTCTTTTGTCCAGGCTCCTTTTAAATCTTTCCTGTACTATCAAACTTAGATACTAGGAACCTTTGTTGATGTACCAGACATTAATATTTTTTGATAAATTTCAAATTAAACTAATTCGAGAATACTAAATTATGCATGGATACCACATGTACTTCAACTTGCTAAACACGTGTCTGTACTCGGTCACATTTATTCCCATTCCAACCTAGCAGGGACTACGCTGCCATGCAACACTTATTAAAATATGTCTTTGGTGTAAGTTAGAGATGTGTTAGTAGAGGTGCACCTATACCACCTTAATTTGCTTCTAAGTTAACATTCCATTACATATGAAAGAGAATATCGAGCTTCAAAATAACGCTTTCAACCACGAGTTAGTGGTGAGGTAGGTGGGAGTGGCCTTCAAGCTATTCATGAACCTAACTCCTACATAGTAAATGGAGATTTAAAGGTGGCATGTTACCCTCTTTTGACATGCAAACAATGCTAGTTCACATTGAGTCTCTAACATTATTGAAAGTTAAAATGGGTGGTTAAAGAAATCGTGAAACCACAAAGTACCAAAGGTAAATTAATCTTGCAAAGGAATAGGAATGGTCACCATGCAAAAGCATAAAGGGGTCCTAGTTTGGATCTAAGTTCTAACATTTTTTATGGGCATTTTTATGCAAAACAAGCAAGCAACGATTTTCCCAGTGTGATAATTTATTACAATGAAGTGAATACATCTGACATGTTGCGGTGATTAACCTTCGACTAAGTAGTGGCAATTGGGGGATATTTATTCTTTTAAAGTCACTAAGGACTTTCATCAGTTCCTTCCCATAATAAATGGCTAGACTATGTGAGTGACCAGTCCATAGGGGGAAAACATGCCTCTGGGGGGATTTAAACATGGGTGGAGTTAAGTAAAATAAAAAATTATCTCATTAATGTCCATTTAAACCAATTTGGCTTGTTAAGCATGCATTAAGTCCCTTTGATAATGGAGGGAAACCAACTCTGGGAGAGAAAACACCTTCTCCGATAGACACACAAGGGGCTCTACACCTGCCGAGGTGAGCATAAGTTGTTTACATGGTGGTGGTATGATCCAACGCCTTAAAAGATGATAACAATTTAATGATTACAGTCCACTTCGAGGGGGAAACCTCCTTTTACAATATATCCAATTCATAATACAATATGAGATGAGATAATATAATCCTAAGACTAGGTCTCCTTGGTATATATATAGGAGACAAAGGGTTCAATTATAATGAAAGGGTACCATGAAGGGTTCTGGCCGACGTACAATTATAATATTATAAATGTGATAATTCAATATCTAAGACTTAATAAGGGGCTTTACACATAAAATGGGGCTTTTTCTAGGTCTTAACATGCCCCTCCCCTTCAAACCAGTGTTTTTCTCAACACTTGACTAACTGTGGGTGTTTTTGCATGAAGAAATCATAGTGTCATGTTGCCTCTTCCATTGGTAGGTTCTTCCATTTGACGAGGTACTCTATGATTGCTCGATTTCTCAATTGCTTAATCCTTGTTTCAAGGATGGTTTCTAGTTCTAGTATGATTTTCCCTTCTTCATTAATCTCTAGTAAAATAGTTTAGATTGGCATCTTGCTTTTTATTACCTTCTTTAAGAAAGAAACATGGAAGATTGGATGAACACGTGAAGATGGAGGCAACTCCAATTTGTAAGCCATACTTCAATTCCTTTGCAAAACCTTATAGGGGCCATAATATTTGGGTGCTAATTTGGTGTTCTTCTTTTGTTGCTTGAGGAACATCTATTTATATGGTTGTAGCTTCAGAAATACTCAATCCCCCACTTCAAATTCCCTTTCAGTGCGATGTTGATATGCTTGTTGTTTCATGTTATTTTGTGTCATAACCAAGTTGTCCTTCAATAATTTGAGAACCCCTTTTGGTTCCCTATGTGGTCCTCCACTGCTTGAACCTTTGTATTCCCTTTCAAGGGTGATATAATGGATGGAGGATGATATCCATAAAGTGCCAGAAATGGGGACATTTTTTATGACGTATGGAAGGATGTGTTGTACCACCATTCCGCCAAAGGCAACCACTTGACCCATTGTGTTTGTTTATCGGATGCAAAACAATGAAGATATCCTTCTAGACATTTATTCACAATCTCAATTTTCCCATTGAGTTGAGGGTGATAAAATGAGTTGTGAGCCAATTGAGTACCCAAACAAGAAAATAATTCAGTGCAAAAAAATTCCAGTGAAAATTGGATCTTTGTCACTTACAATAATCTTAGGGACTCCATGTATCTTTTGAATTGTTTCCATAAATGTTGTGGCTATTGTACTTTCTCTAAAAGGGTGAGAAAGAGAGCAAAAATGGGCATACTTTGTCAGTCGATCCACTACTACCATGATCACAATCTTTCCTTCATATTTGGGTAAACCTATAATAAAATCCATTGAAACTTCTTCCCAACGTTGACTTGGTATAGCTAATAGTTGTAGGAGACCTGACGTCTTGATTGTTTCTCCCTTATTCTCTTGGCAGACTAAACATTCATACACAAAATTTTGAATATTAGTTTTAAGACCTTCCCAAAAAAAGTCCTTCTTGATCCCGTGGTGTGTTTTCAAGAATCTTGAATGTCCTCATATATGAGAAGTGTGCAATTCCAGAAAGACCTTCTATTTGAGTTGGGAATTCTTACATAAATATAGGTGATCATGATACCATAACAAATCATTCTTCCATACAAAATTTTCTAATGAACTAGGGTCCTCATGTAGTTGTTGAATGATCTTGCATACCTCTTGATCTTGCTTCCATTCTATCCTTGCTTCTTCCACTCAATTAGATTGCTTCTTGCATTAAAACTGCACTAATTTCATGGCCCAAGGCATCACACTCCACAGTGAATGTTTTTGTAAAGTCTAGTGTGACCAGGATGGGAGTAATACACATAGCCTCCTTCATTTTTTCAAAAGCTTTGGTTGCTTCTTAAGTCCAAGAAAATGCTTCCTTCTTTAATAATGTTGTTGGTGCTGCTATTTGACCATAATTCTTGACAAACTTGCAATAATAGCCTATTAAATCCTCTAAATTTCTTCAAAATTTTGGGAATCGACCATTCCCTCATAGCTTTAATTTTGTTTGGATCCACTTTTACACCTTCATGAGATACAATATGGCCCAAATATTCCACTTCTTGAACCCCAAAGGCACATTTGGAAGGATTTGCATAAAGTTGTTGCTCTTCCAATAGTTGTAATACTCTATCAACATGTTGTACATGCTCTTCCCAATATTTGCTATAGATTAGTATGTCATCAAAAAATACCAACACAATTTGTTTAAGGAAAGGCTTGAAAATAGAATTCATCAAGCTTTGAAATGTTGAAGGTCCATTAGTAAGTCCAAATGGCATAACCAAAAACTCATAATGACCTTCATGTGTTTTAAAAGTTGTCTTAGGAATGTCTTTCAGCCTCATTTCGATTTGATGATATCTTGAATGAAGATCCAACTTAGTAAAGAATTTTCTCCATGCAATTCATCTAATAACTCATCAATGACAGGAACATGAAACTTATCTTTGATGGTCATTTTGTTGAGTTGTCTATATTTTGGACACATACGCCATGGACCATCTTTTTTTGTAACCATCACCATTGGTGAAGAGAAATAACTTTGGTCAGGTTGAATGATATCAACCTCTAACTTTTCATGGATCATGAGCTCAATCTCACTCTTCTGTGCATATGGATGCCTGTAAGGCCTAATGTTAGGTGGCACAATTCTTGGTTGTAAACGAATAGCATGGTCATGATCTGGAGCAAGTGGAATACCCTTAGGAATTTCACCAAATACCTTGGAATGATTTTTGATAACTATGTGGAGGTCCAATAGAGTAGAGGATATAGATCTTTGAACATCGATTGAGCACAATTGTGCAACTACACCCCGATGCCCCTTTTTGAGTAATTTTGTCATGCTACTAGAGCTTATCACTTTAGAGAGTTTCCCTTGGATACCTCTAAGCTCAATTTCCTTTCCATATGAGGAAAATCTCATGAAAAGATCTTGAAAATTAAGGGCCATTGTTCCCAATGATTGTAACCATTGGACCCCTAATGCAACATCAACACCCCTCATTTGGATGGCAATCGTGGGGCTATCCAAAAAATACTCCCCCATGTTGAACTTAATACTATGGCATTTCCTTGAACAATTTATGGTACCTCCATCTACAATCATTACTTGAAACTATGATGCGGGATATACAAAGAAATTTAGATTTTTTGCTAATTTGTAATTGGTGAAGTTATGGGTACTACCAGAATCAATCAATACTTTTACCTTTTTTCTTTTTTTATGTATCATTGTATATTGAGGGTTTGTGGAGTACCGAAGTCGACCAATGCATGACAATATATTGTTGGAGTAGTCTCTCCTAGATCTGGATCTTGTGGCAATTCCAATTCCTGATCTTCTTCCTCTTCATAGTCTATGTGGAATAATTTATTCTCACCGCATTTATACCCCTTACTGTACTTGTTGTCACAATTGAAACATAGTCCTTTTGCTCTTCTTTCATCCATTTGTTGAGGCGTCAACCTTGTCGGTTGAGGTACATTTTTCTTATGAACCCCAAAACGATTTTTGCTTCATGTGTATGCTCCAATGGTAGACTTGTCTGTAGCCTTATTTTTGTCTTGAATATGAAAAGCCAATTACATAGCTTCCATAATATTTGTAGGATGGCTTAATAAAATCTCATGTTCAATGTCTTGTTTTAATCCACCCATGTAAGCTTCCAACAAGAGTTCATCACTTATGTCATCCACCCTTGTGACCAATACCCAAAATTCCGAATTATAATATTTAATATCACCTAAGTGCTTGATTCTTGTCAATTGACTGAAGAAGTTATGTTCCCACACTTTCCCATTTTGTGCTTCTAAGTCTCTTGTAAATAAACCCCAAGTATAATGATAAAGAGGGGGCTTCCTTTTAACTACCCATTGATACCATTGATATGGTTTTATTTCAAAGTTCAAGGTTGCTATGTGAATCCTTTTCTTATCATCCATAATATTATACACTTCAAAATACTACTCTATTTGAGTCACCCAGGTAAAGACCTTTGTTCCATCAAACTTATTTAATTCAATTTTGGGAAAGTTGAATTTAGGACCCCCGTCGTAATTAACTCCACTATTAGAGTTAAATCCACTATAAAATTGCTTATTATTGGTGGGTTGTTCTACCATAATACTACCTTTATTTTCCTAAGTTCCTTGCATTTTGATATTTCCTTTAGAGAGTCTCTCATCTAGAGCATGAAATATCATGGAAGACATGGAATTTTGCAATTCCTTCATGCATTTTTGTATTTCTTCTTTAATGTCACTCTTATTTTCACCCATCTTCTTATCCATCTTATTTTCCATTTCATCTGTATTTCTTTTCATCACATTCTTATTCTCATTCATCTTCTTATCCATATTAATTTCCATTTAATCCATATTTATTTTCATAGTTCCATCCATCTTATGTTCCATTTGTTCCCTGTTTTCAGTGAGCCTCCTTTCTATCTGGTGATAAATCTCTTCAATTTCATCTCGAGTCATGGTTGAGCTCTCTGGAGGTTTAGCTGGCGAAGTAAATTTTGGAGGATCCTTTGGAGCCATAAGAGAAAATCACATTTCTCCTATTTTTCCTCTTTATTACAAGTTTTGAATCACCAAAAATAGATATTCCAATAAAAATTTATGCCAATTGTAAGTTATGTACCT
Organism: Picea engelmannii; assembly: GCA_009831015.1. Classification (NCBI taxonomy): domain Eukaryota; kingdom Viridiplantae; phylum Streptophyta; class Pinopsida; order Pinales; family Pinaceae; genus Picea; species Picea engelmannii. Next base: position 130,022 of record ML816819.1, read on the forward strand.
TTTAAGCCCTTAATTTGGAGTCTGTCCTCCTGACCGACCTTCCTTTTGATGTATTTCTGAAATTTCAGCCCTTCTGAGTCTAAAATTTTGGCCTATAGTACTCTAAAATGTCTTCTCTGCAATTCCATGGGTGTGACCAAAATTGGATGTTCCTAGTGAAAGTTAGGGTAACTTTCCCACACCTTGTTGATTTTTGGCCTTTCCAGGGAAGCCAAATTATACATAATGTCATGTGTCCAATATTTAATACCCGATTCTAAAATTTCTGCCAAGAATACTATGGACTATCTTCTTTCAAATGCAATAGGTCTCACATAATTTGGATCATCTCTCAAGAATATATGACCGTTTTACCCAGAACACCTGTTTGAGACTAGTTATATGACTAGTCAATAAACCTTATCTTCCATAGGGTATATCTTTGAAAGTATAATGACCCAGAAGTTGTAATTTGAAGCACAAGTCCCTTGATATGTCTTATAAATAACCTCCAATTTTCGCTATTTGAAGCATCCCAAAAAAAATAAAAAATTATAGCGAAAATGCCACGATGACTCGCTTGAAGAAGGAAAACCCTAGGACCAATGCTCTGATACCAAATGTTATGATCCAACGCCTTAAAAGATGATAAAAATTCAATGATTGCACTCCACTTCGAGGGGGAAACCTCCTTTTACAATATATCCAATTCAGAATACAGTATGAGATGAGATAATATAATCCTAAGACTAGGTCTCCTTGGTATATATATAGGAGACAAAGGGTACAATTATAATGAAAGGGTACCATGAAGGGTTCTATCCAACATACAATTATAATACCATAAATGTAATAATTCAATATTTAGGGCTTAATAAGGGGTTTTACACGATAAATGGGCCTTTTTCTAGATCTTAACAAGCGGTGCCTCACCCCAACCAATAACAACACCTTTGTTTTATCAACCAACCAAGCCCCCATTTATTAAGTTGTAACCTTTTGATTTATGCACATGAATAGTGATACTACATGCCACACAACCAAAAGTTCTAGCCACACACACACATACACCTCACCCCAACTAATAACAACACCCTTGTTTTACCAACCAACCAAGCCCCCATTTATTAAGTTGTGACCTTTTGATCTATGCAAATGAGCAGTGATACTACGTGCCGCACAACCAAAAGTTCTAACCACACACACACACACACACACACACACACACACATATATATATGTATGTATGTATGTGTGTGTGTGTGTGTGTGTGTGTGTGTGTGTGTGTGTGTGTGTGTGTGTGTGTGTGTGTGTGTGTATGTATGTAAAGTTAAGGCTTCAATAGCACTTGTCATGTCATATCCACTTTGCAACAATAATGACATCCTTATAATTGTGCCAACATCCCTTGTGTTAATGCCATGCATAACCTTCATAACACTAGACCTTCGACATATGCACCAAGAATCTTCGGTGCCTCAATCAGTGCCATGTGCCACCTTAGTAGTGATAATGTGAAATTCCACATCACTACTTAGAGGAACCACATAAATGTCACATTAAGTGATAAAGTTTGAGCAAGCTAGGTAGAGCAACACACTCATTACAATGATCAAAGCTAACTAGTTCAATGCATGTCTCAACTAACTTGATTTCTAATAAGATGGTAGTGATCATAATCATACACTATGTTGAGGCCAATCAATGGGAATCATCTCAAATAGACATTCAGTCAGTCATACAATATATATATTCATATCGTGAATGAATTGTAAATAATTTTAGTAATCTCTTCACATATTAGGAGATATATCTTAATATATATTTGTTTGTACATGCAAGGATCTACTCATACAATGATTATACTCACATACTAGAGCAAATAATGTTTTTCCACAATGCTACAATCTTTTCCTTAATTTTGTATAAATGGTATACTTCAAGCATCCTCAATGCCTTTTGTGTTTGGATCTTATGGTGTTCATTGGTGGATTCTTTGGTGTACATCTAAGTGTTCATATAGATAGGTTGACATCTGATGTTTAATCTTCTAAGTGTTCATATAGATAGGTTGACATCTAATGTTTAATCATCTAATTATTTGTTTTTCAATGCAGTATGCCACTACATTTTGTTATCATTAATAGTTAAGTTTGTAACTACACTTTATGTTTCTTGTATGATTATCATAAATGTGTATGCATTCCAATGCTAAATCCACTAACATTTTCCTCGATACATTATGCAATTCATAATGTCGTCATTTACTCACTTTTGAAAATTCAACTAGTTTTGTCACTCTCACATATTGTAGTTCCTACGAGTCACATTAGCCATTGAGTAACTCAATGTGCCTACAAGGACCTAGGATCCCACTTGCAACCTTATGATTGGTAGCAAGGTTCAAACATCTTGTCTAAGTTTACTTGATTATGAGTAGTAATGACGTGAGGAACATATCCAAGCTTTGTAGTTGTGTTTGAACTACATGCCCACATGGACGAGGTTAAATCATAAGAAGGAAAGGGTTGATTTATCTTCCACATGAAACCTTATTTTACACTTAGCACAAATCAACATGGTAGGTACATAACCCCATTACTTCCATGATTCCTAAAACAAATATTTTTAATCAATGATTGCTAAAGCTTTTCATAAGTAGCTCGAATAAATCTTCACTCAATATGTAGAGTTGTTCAACAAACTCATGCCCTCAACAAAGCTTGCTACATTTATGGATCCCTAATCATAATAATTTGGAGGGGGTATCCATTTTATCTCAATATCATTCATGACAACCTTGTTTCTAAAGGCAAGGTCAATGTGAAGGGACTAAAAAAGTGATATTCCTCTCTTCATTCATATTTTGAACTAGATAACTTTAGTGACAAACAAATTAGGCTCACAACCATGAATGTGTCCTTAACTACATGAGCTTGGTAGGAATCCCACAACCAATAATGCAAACATTGGGGTGAGTCCAAATGTCACAAACAATCTATGCAAGACTACAAGAATGAGTTTTAAAATCACATGCCTTGTTTGGACATAAAAAAATTGAAAACAACCTAACCTTCAAGTGTTAGAGAAAATCACACAAATATATGCAAATTGAGTTCGAGTTTCTCGTTGTGAATTCTTTTGAAATTCTCATTGATTCACATCAAAGGATGAAGAGAAGTTTCACATCAAACTTTGCAACAATGATCCTAGTGACCAACATGATTATCACAAGGCCAAATTCAGTGACATGAAACAACCATTTGTGCCAAAGAACATCCATTGGCATAGAAAGGAAAGCATTGACAATCAACAAAATATTGATATAACAAAACATTGCACAATTCAATACCAACGAAAACAACATAATCAAACTAGTAAATGGTATACTTTCCACAAGTCGATGATGAGTGTCATGTAGCAAATCATTTTGGCATGGGTCTCTTTTAATCCTCTACCACAAGATTGAAGGAAGCAGAAATGTAGATTCAAGACATGAATCCTCCCACTATGTAGTTCTCATTACACATGCAAGCTCAACTTAATCCAACAACGTTGATTTGGAAGAAGAGAAAGAGTGCTTGTTCCACAATCAGATGTGATTTCATCAACAACCACTTTACTTTATCATGGTTAATCGAAGCCAAAATAATTTTATCTTTGTGGCTACTATGCCATGATTCCAACTCGTGGCCACACTACACACTACACTTGCAATCACACAACATTGATTGGCTCAAATCGGGTAAGAAATTCAGTGTCACACAATAGTGCAAGTTCTAATACACCATATGCCCGTGGAAGCACAAATTCACACGTGATGTTGTGCATATCTACATCTGTGTTGTGTTGTTGGGACAACCATACCTATGGAATTAACATTGCATGTACAATTTCAAACCACAAATCATTGTTCTCATGGTGCACTTGGTTCCCTTTTTTCCATTCTATTGGGGAAAGATGGTACTTCTACCTCAAACACTCTATACATAGGTGCCAATGCAAGCTTTTATGCCACCAAAACACTATAGAAGAACTCACTCACTCCATCAACAATTTTGTAGAATAAGTGCTAATCAACTTAGTTTTGACCCAATGTTTATCCCATACTACAACAATGATTCTTTCTCAAAAGTAGTCACTTTCAATCCCTCACATTGCAAATTCTTACATATCTGTTGAACAACAAATATGCACTGAAATTACTTGGCACTTGTTAAACTTGAGCTTTTGGAAGCTTTATAACCATACCATACCAAGTTGGGACCAACCTCCTCGCTATACCACAAAGCGCTCAATTCTCGTTGCTAAAGAACATGTTATGAGTTGCATCATAAAGGCATACTTAATAAATTAGAATTAGCACCATGTGTGGAAGCATTCATCAATGTAAAGACAAAATGCATCATCACACGAACACAAATTTTCAAGTAATTTAGATAAACATCAACATTATACTTATCTTGCAGATGTTTTGAACAAGAGGAATGGCTATGGAGGAACAATTTTCCACCCAGACATGAGGAATACTTGAATGATTTCCACCCCTAAGACAAGACTATGAACATACAAGGGCACCGGGAAACACTATCTCACTATCGTAAGCATTCATAGAGGCATAATCACATAGCTTACATCAGCTTCATACTGGATAACTTGTTAACCTACTTGCTAGATAGGACATAGCATGAAAACTCAAAGAATCCATAGAGGTAGTGTTGTACAAATTAGTTGGATGACTCCCTAACCTACATGCCAAAACAAGCATCCCTTGCTAGCCTTTTCACTAAACAAGAGCCCATATCATGCTCGCCCATGCACTAGGATAGGATGTCATTAAACCACAAAATGAAGCCTATTTTTTGTTTTCCCATCATTATTATCAATCAATGGAAGTGGGAAATTAATAATAAATAATCCCACCATGTGTCTTATGATTATCCAATTAGGTAGGGGAACATACACACTCATGGAATCACATGAGTTCACAATCTCCCTCCATCACACACACAGAGTGAGAAATTGTGATTGTGACCTTATAATATACCTAAGCATAATGCATAGTTCAATAATATAATAATAAACACAATATAATAAGATATTTAACTTAGTATTTAAATATAATAAATAAATATTTAATAATACAATAAATCAACATATTTAGATTCCTATGGTTTGGGAATAGAGAGAAAGAAGGTATTCCCTTGGTTAAATGTCAAGCTATTGCCAAACCCAAAGGTAAAAGGTATGGGAGGTTGGCGCTTTAAAAATATTCATCATTTTGGGAAGGCCCTTGTAGCTAAGAGGTTATGGAGGCTCATTTCTATGGATCAACTTTGGAACTGTTATGAACCAAATGCTTAAAATATCACAATAAACCGGAAGTACCATGTACACCAATGTGAGCATGGAGCACCACTCCAAGATAGATAAGATAGATGAGTTACACAATAACTCATTAAAGATTAGGAGAACCTCCTCCAAATACCCAAATGCATTGATACATCACAATTCACATGTCCCAATAATGACTACATGTTCTCTATATACCTATTCACACATTGGACATGTGGCCCCTTTATTATTAGGCCGACCCTATTACATATACATTTACACACTACATATACATTTAACCCCATATGTGCCCCCCTTGGGGTCATATCATAATTCCAATCTACTATGATGTATTCTAGTCACACCACTCTCTTTACCTTATTAGCACAAAGGTTTCATTATATATGGGTTTGGTTGGACTATATTATATAGATTTATAGATTTGATTCTAAAATTCCAAGTCCAAAGGAAAAGCACGTGAAATATTATTTTCCTTGTTGGAAGAGTGAACAAAGATAATTGAGATGGGGTAATGTTACACATTATTTTCGTCATCCCTATGACTGTTAATGATGTAAACCTATCTGTAGTCTTCAGAGGGGTCAGTGGCCTGAGTTCCTGAAGAAAGAAGGGAGAAGAACTTTCCCTGAGAAAAGAAGTTGCATTTTCCCTTGTAAAAACCCTATAAAAATGGAAGTTTGCAGGTTGCTATATAGGCAGGGTGCGAGAATGCCTGATTCTCACAGGTTGCACCATAGCTGGGTTGCGAGAGGTTCGCAGGTTGCTCTATAGGCAGGGTGTGAGAATGCTTACACGTGGGAAAAATGAGCGTTTTCTCGAATCTTCTAGAAGGAGAAACTTCCATGGTGAGGTGGCATCCAAATGTTTTGGATCTTACTTGCTTTCATGATTTAGTGGGATCATCCTAACCTCCTCACCTTATCCTCTTCAACTTATAAAAGGAGAGGAGCTCTCATGGAGAAGGTTAGCTTTGGAGCTTGGATTGGGCTAAGTTGTTTTTGGCTTGGGATTGTTAGCTTGGTTAGAGTGGCTTTGAGATTTGCCTTGTCAAGATAGATTGTGAGTAGCTATCAGATCCATGGTCTCAGAATCCTTGGAGCAAGAAGTGTCTGGGGAACGAAGGACAGTTGGAAGGGACCTTGCGACATCAAGGCCATGGTTGTAATCTCTCTTTCACATTTAATATGATACAGTAATATGATTCTTTCCTATAAAGCTTGTTGTGTTTTATTGTATGATTCCGTGATCACATACATAGGTTTATATTGAGTTTATGCTATTACTATCACTTTGGTTGGTTGCATTCTTTTGCAGGATCATCATTGTATGAGTGTTGGAACGAAGCTAGGATGGCGCGACGTTTAAATGGTATGTCACCTATCCCTCTTTAGTTAGTAAATTCAATATCTAAAACTTAAGGAAAGCATCATGTTCTGGTGTGTTTTGTTCTAGATCTAGGTGGATCTAGGGAGATCAGTTAGTGTCTGCACCTACTGATTTGTCCGATAACAGGTAACAATAGGAGGAAAGAAAATCGTTTGTGAATTCATTGAAACAACATAAATAATATGCATAAAGGCTGTAGAGAAAGAAAATAAAGGAGGTGTAGATATAATGGTTATACTAGGAGAAAGAAAAGAAAAGGAAGCAAAAATATGCTTGCCAAGGCTCCTGAACAACAAGATTCAAATCTACAAGTTCCTAGTTACATCCATATTCTTGTTAAGACACTTGAAACCATAGTCTTTGAAACTATCAGTTGTCAAGTGCAAGACAATGTTTCACTCTTTGTTACTTAAAGAAAAAATATGCTTGTGAAGGTTCCTCAAACTTAAAAATCCAAATCTACCAAGTTCCTGCTACATCTGTATGCTTGTCAAGGCACTTGAAACCACATGCATTGAATCTATTAATTACAAAGTGTAAGGTAAACTTCCAGTCATTATTACTTGAATCAAACATATGCCCCACAAGGCTCTTGAAACTCTATGCATTGAATCTACTAGTTTCCAAGTTACAACCATACCCTTGTCAAGGTCCCTCCTTCTAGATAGGAATCTCCACTAATTCAGTAATGAGCTAGCAATGAGGAACCCTAGCGTAATTTCCAACAATATAGATAATAAGAGTTCCATGCCAATTGTGAGAGAAATATCTAGGATGACAAAAGTTTGGTATTGGCCATGTGGGCAAAGACTAGTGCAACACATGTTGTAAAATGCTAGATGCAATGAGACATTTTAAAGGTTTGGTTTTGAGTAGAATTTCCTTAGTTCACAAATCATATACTACCACAATCTTCTCTATGAACAACCTGAGGACATTATTCATTAGATACACACGAGTAGAAAGGGTGTTAGTCAATCCAAAAAGCATGGCAAGACATTCAAATGACCCTTTATTGTTTTAGAAGCCAACTTCAATTTTTATGGTTATTTGATGGCATCCCAATTTGAGATAGAACTTTGCAAAAATACTTGGCTCAACATAACTAGTGTAGAAGGTTGCCAATCCTTGAATGAGGGTATCGAATCTTCATAGGGATCTTGTTCAAGGCTTTATGATGAATACAAAGTCATCAAGAATCATCTTTCTTGGGATCTAGCACAATGGGAAAAACACAATGGGATGAATTGGGTAATATGAGATCATCATTTCCAATTAGGTCTTGCAATTCGAAATTGATCTCATCATTCTCCATTTTGAATGTCAAAGAATTTCATTAGGCAAGGGTGACCCTGGACAAGTTTTATGCTATGTCAAATAGAGTAGTGTGTTTAGATTCATAAATAACATACATACCATATACATAGAATCATCTAAACACATAAAATATGTCAAGGGGTGTCATGTCATAGATGGCCTCATCCCTCAAAGGCTTGATACCAAACTCAAACTTGCATTGTTTTAAAAAGTGGACGTCTTTGATGTATATTTGTTGGTCTTGGACAATGCTCCAAAATGCGAGGAATACATGTTGCTTCAAAGTATGATTATGTGAGTGATCAAGTAAATTAAAATTTCGATGTGTCTTATTCTACCTAATTAAATGACGTGTTCCATCTAATAAAGAGATTGGAAATTATAAAATTTTCCAAGATTCATTCCATCTAATAAAGAGATTGGAAATTATAATTTTTTCCAAGGTTCATTCTAATTAGTTACTCTCTTAGCCACCATAAGGAACACATGACACATTAAAATGACCACCTTATTGCTTGATACTATTGACACACATCCAAAAAAAATCACCATTAATTCCTTTGTTTCACCCTAGGTCATTTTTGATAAATGATCTATAATAACATGACTCTTACCCAATTTTACATATACTATAAATTCATATTTTTGTAGCAACAATATTATTTATGGGCTCAATCATCCATTTAGAAATGGTAACCTATCGATGACCAAAAAGACACAATCGTGACCATGTTTGGTGGAGGGAAAACTTGACATGTAATCCATGGAGACTAACTCTCAGGGCTTGTCCGGGATAGGGAAAGGAGTGTCAGACCTAGGGAGAGGAGGAACCTTGTAACCCTAGGTTGTGTCTCACGTTCCCACAACCTTGAGTTGTATGGTTAGAGAATATTGGAACCCCATGTTACAAGGCCAACAACTTGGAATCCCTACTTGTGGAATGGATGTGCCCTGCAATCTAATGTTGGGGGATGGTGGATTCCACAACCAATGAGAAATATTGCAGAACTTGGTAGGTCCATTAGGAAAAAATGGAGAATCTCAATTCAAACTTGGGGAAATTGTTGACATGTAGACAAAGAGTACAAGACAACAAATAGATGCAACGAGAAGATAAAGGAGGTGAATTGGTTTGACACAAATGATAAACAATGCAGTTCTGCAAACATCATAACCAGTTAAGATCATCTTGTATTAAAGTAATCACAATCCACGTAAAGGGTGGGTTCAAGCTTGGATATGACAACTTTGTATAGGGATAAGGAAAAGAAATCAAATGAATTGTGTAATAAGAAGTCAAAACCCTGGTTGAGGGAACACTGGTTGTATAAAATCGTACTTGTCCTATGTAAATATAACTTTGTAATTTTCCTTGGTTTTCTACAAATGCTTCTGTGATAATCTCATGGAAGTGTGAATGTTATTTGTGTATTGGACAACATGCACACACATGAATACAAATCCTGAACTAAGAAAATGAATATGTCCCTTCAAAGGTGAATCACATTTTTGGTATCAGAGTAGGTTTTAGAACCTAAGGGTTGTGAGGCATTACAGGACAAGTTGATGGTTTGAACAAGGAGCTAATAATCAATTTTTGAGGAAGATCTCCTCAAGGTTGAGTTACTCTTTTGGTTGGAACAAGGAGCTAATAGTCAATTTTTGGCCCTTCTGAGTCTAAAATTTTGGTCTGTAGTACTCTAAAATGTCTTCTCTGCAATGCCACATGTCTAACCAAAATTGGATGTGCCAAGTGAAAGTTAGGGTAAATTTCCCAAGCCTTGCTGATTTTTGGCCTTTATGGGACAACAAACTTGTATAGAATGCCATGAGTCCAATATTTAATACCTGATTCTAAATTTTCTACCATAAATACTATGGATTGTCCTCTTTCAAATTCAATAGGTCTAACAAAATTTGGATCCTCTTTGAAGAAGATATGATTGTTTTACCCAGAACACGTGTTTGAGACTGTTTATAGGACTAGTCAATAAACCCTATCTTCAAAAAGGTATATCTCCAAATGTATAATGACCCAAAAGATGAAAATTGAACCACAAATACCTTGATATGTCTTCTAAATAAACTCCAAGTTTCGTTATCTAAAGCATCCCCAATTTTTTTTTATAGAGAAAATGTCAATATGTCTCGCTTGAAGAAGAAAAACCCTAGGACCGATGCTCTTATACCAAATGTTATGATCCAACGCCTTAAAATATGATAAAAATTCAATGATTACAATCGACTTCAAGGGGGAAACCTCCTTTTACAATATATCCAATTCAGAATGCAATATGAGATGAGATAATATAATTCTAAGACTAGACCTAGTCTTATGATTATATTATCCTATCTCGTATTGTATTCATATATATATATATATATATATATATATATATATATATATATGGTACAATTAAAATGAAAGGGTACCATGAAGGGTTCTAGCCGACATACAATTATAATACTATAAATGTAATAATTTAGTATCTATGGCTTAATAAGGGGTTTTACTCATAAAATGGGGCTTTTTCCAAGTCTTAACAGGCGGTGCTTCACCCCAACCAATAACAACACCCTTGTTTTACCAACTAACCAAGCCTCCATTTATTAAGTTGTGACCTTTTGATCTATGCACATGAGTAGTGATACTATGTGGCACACAACCAAAATTTCTAACCACACACACACACATATTCAATAGCACTTGTCATGTCATATCCACTTTGCAACAACAATGGCATCCTTAGCATTGTGCCAACATCCATTGTGTTAATGCCATGCCTAACCTTCATAACACTAGACCTTCGACAAATGCACCAAGCATCTTTAGTGCCTCAATCGGTGCCATGCACCACCTTAGTAGTGATAATGTAGTATGCCACATCACTACTTAGAGGGACCACATAAATGTCACATTAAGTGATCAAGTTTGACCAAGCCAAATAGAGAAACACACTCATTACAATGATCAAAGCTAACTACTTGAATGCATGTCTCAACTAACTTGATTTCCAAGAAGATGGTAATGATCATAATTGTACACTATGATGAAGCCAATCAATGAGCATCATCTCAAATAACCATTTAATGACTCATCCATTATATATATTCATATCATGAATGAATTGTAAATTATTTTAGTCATCTCTTCACATATTAGGAGATATATCTTAATATATATTTGTTTGTGCATGCAAGGCTATGCTCATACAATGATTGTACTTGCATACAAGACAAATAATGTTCTTCCACAATGTTATGATCTTTGCCTTAATTTTGTATAAATGGTATACTTCAAGCATCCTCAATGCCTTTTGTATTTGGATCTTATGGTGTTCATTGGTGGATTCTTTGGTGTACATCTAAGTGTTCATATAGATAGGTTGACATCTAATGTTTAATCATATAAGTATTTGTTGTCCAATGGACTATGCCACTTCATTTTGTTATTCTTAATAGTTAATTTTGCAACTACACATTATGTTCTTTGTATGATTATCATAAATGCATAAGCACTCCATTGCCAAATCCACTAATATTTTACTCGATACATTATGCAATTCATAGTGTAGTCATTTACTCACTTTTGACAATTCAACTAGTTTTGTTACTCTCTCAAATTATAGTTCCTATGAGTCACATTATCCATTGAGTAACTTAATGTTCCTACAAGGACCTAGGATCTCACTTGCAACCTTATGATTGGTAGCAAGGTTCAAACATCTTGTCCAAGTCTACTTGATTATGAGTAGTAATGATGCGAGGAACATATCTAAGCTTTGTACTTGTGTCTGAACTACATGCCCACATGGATGAGGTTAAAGATAAGAAGGAAAGGGTTGATTTATCTTCCACATGAAACCTTATTTTACACTTAGCACAAACCAACATGGTAGGTACAGAACCCCATTAGTTCCATGATTCCTAAAACAAATATTTTTTAATCAAAGATTGGTAAAGATTCCCATAAGTAGCCCGAATAAGTCTTCACTCAATATGTAGAGTTGTTCAACAAACACATGCCCTCAACAAAGATTGCTACATTTATGAAGCTTTGATCATAATAATTTGGAGGGGGGATCCATTTTATCTCAAGATCATTCATGACAACCTTATTTCTAAAGGCAAGGTCGATGTGAAGGAACTAAACAAGTGATTTTTCTCTCTCCATTCATATTTTGAAGTAGATAATTTTAGTGACAAACAAATTAAGCTCACAACCATGAATGTGTCCTTAACTACATGAACTTGGTAGGAATCCCACAACCAATAATGCAAACATCGGGGTGAGTCCATCATGACTTAGGGAAAATTTGTTGAGACCATTCATAATAGGTAATATCAATTGAAGTACTAGAAAGACTATTACATGCGATGGAAAGAACCGCACTAATGTCACAAACAATCTATGCAATACTACAAGAATCAGTTTTATAATCACATGCCTTGTTTGGACATCAAAAAATTGAAAACAACCTAACCTTCAAAGTTTCACATCAAACTTTGCAACAATGCTCCTAGTGACCAACATGATTATCACAAATCCAAATTTGGTG
>ML816819.1:147594-159982 GCA_009831015.1 Picea engelmannii
CTTCAAGAATGAATATGAAGATGAGAAATTTGCCAGGTCCAAGAAGGTTCAGAGTCCAGCATATACAGCAGCGATGGAGTTGTTGAGATCAGTCTCCAAGTGGGAGATTGTTGGTTGTGGAGCCTGATTATCTTCCTGATTTATAGGTCTTTTACTTTCAACCATGTTTATACCCCATGAAGTATTCACACCCCATAAGTATGTACACTCTTCCACGCGGGGGAGTGCAGAGGGGGGGTACCCCATCTGCGGGGTCCGGGGGCGAAGCCCCTGAAGCAAAAATTGCCTTATAAAAGTATATTGTAATTTCATTGTAAATCTGGACCGTTCATTATAAGGTCACAGATCTAACGGTAGAGATTACGTTAGGGTTTTTTGCCCTAGAAGGCAACCCTCTTTTATGAGGGAAATGCATTGCGGCTATGGTTGATGGTGAATATTGTATTCTGAGAGAGGAGACTGTGAGAGAAAGAAGAGGAAGTTACAACGGGTTTTGTTGTAGGTTGTATCCCTTCATTTGATGGATAATAATAAAGGAAGGACCTGGCAATTTCTCTGGTGGACATAGCCCACACTGCGTGAACCACGTAAATCTGTGTCTCTCTTGTATTGTGTGTCTTCTGTGTTTTGTTTCTGCATTTGTTTTATTTTATTGCTCCGCAGTCTTGTTTTTCTAACAATTTCCACAAGTCAACTTCACACGTCGATGATGAGTGTCATGTAGGAAAAATGTTTTGGCATGGGTCTCTTTTAATCCCCTAGCACAAGATTGAAGGAAGTAGAAATGTAAATTCAAGACATGAATCCTCCCACTTTGTAGTGTTCATTGCACATCCAAGCTCAACTTAATCCAACAAAGTTGATTTAGAGGAAGAGAAAGAGTGCTTGTTCCACAATCATATGTGGTTTCATCAACGACCACTTTACTTTATCATGGTCAATGGAAGCCAAAAGAATTTCATCTTTGTGGATACCATGCCATGATTACAACTTGTGGCCACACTACACTTGCATTCACACAATATAAATTGGCTCAAATCAAGTAAGAAATTGAGTGTCACATGATAGTGCAAGTTATAATACACCATATACCCATGGAAGCACAAATTCACATGTGATATTGTGCCTATCTACATCTATGTTTTGTTGCTGGGACAACCATACCGATGGAATTAACATTGCATGTACAAGTTCAAACCACAAATCATTGTTCTAGTGATGCACTTGGTTCCCTTTTTTTCCATTCTATTTGGGAAACATGGCACTTCTACCTCAAACACTCTATACATAGGTGCCAATGAAAGCTTTTATGCCACAAAAACACTAGAAAAACTCACTAACTCCATCAATAATTTAATAGAATAATTGTTAATCAACTTAGTTTTGACCCAATGTCTATCCCATACCACAACATTATTTCTTGCTCAAAAGTAGTCACTTTCAATCCCTCTCTTTCCAAATTCTTACATATCTACTGAACAACAATTATGCATTGAAATTCCTTGGCACTTGTTAAACTCGAGCTTTTGGAAGCTTTATAACCATACCATACCAAGTGGGGACCAACCTCCATGCTATACCACAAAGCGCTCAATTCTCATTGCTAAAGAACATGTTATGAGTTGCATCATAAAGGCATGCTAAATAAATTAGGATTAGGACTATGCATGGAAGCATTCACTAATGTAAAGACAAAATGCATCATCACACAACCAAAAATTTGCAAGTAATTTAGATAAACAACAACATTCACATCCACATTATACTTATCTTGCAAATGTTTTGAACAAGTGGAATGGCTATGGAGGAACAATTTTCCACCCATCCATAAGCAATCCTTGCATGATTTCCACCCCTAAGACAAGACTACGAACATACAAGGGCATTGGGAAACACTATCTCACTATCTTAAGCATTCTTAGACTCATAATCACATAGCTTATGTTGGAACACATATAATTCCGAACTTTTGAGCTTCACATTTTCCACTTCATGAAAATATAATCTTTCTCAAGCGGTAACTTAGAACATGAATTTCAAATTTCAAATCAAATTCATGTCTAGTTAATTAGAAATAAGGTGCGCATAATATCCGTTGTTGATGAAGGATTTCCGCTTTGATCGAACGATCCTAATTTCTTTGGATTTTTGGAGCCACCTGATGGTTAATAACGTGAATCACTAAAGGTTGCTTCAGAGCTTCACACTTCGGGTATTTCGATAAGTCTTAACGATAAAAGTCTCGAAACCTGAAAGTGTCCATTCGTCACTTTTCCTAGACCTTTGAAGGACACGAGTCGTGGTACACGTGTATCTTTTGATTCTTCCCCGAGTTGACACGTGGCACCCATTTCTGACATTTTCGTTGAAGATTCATTCGATTCTAAATAACACGTGGCACCTCCCTTTTCTCGACATGTCATCTAGAATGACGTCATATGCGACACGTCACTACGGGTGATGACCCTTCGGAAATATAGCAAAGAACTAATTCATAAATCATTGAAACACCAAAATGTCAAAATATTAAACCTTAATTAATTAAGTTGATCACAGTCAAGAGATAATTAATCACTTCGCATTTTCGGGTTTTGGGTATTTCCTCTCGAACTATATTTAAAAACCCCGAAGTCCGAATCTCTGAAACGCTTAGAGTTAACACACCTTTTAAACATGATTAATTAAAGTGTTGAAAACGATTATCCAAGGATTAACCTTCGCAGATTCAGGATTTAGATAATTCTCACTCGGTCTCATCTAAATTTCCCCGAACACGAACCGCCGAATATTAATGGCATTTATGACAAATCAACGATAATGATTTTTAACGTAGATTTTGGATCGCCAGGTAAAATTTTCCATTAAAGTTAATAAATTTGCCATTAGTAAAGCTATACTAGAATCAATGCATCTGATGTGAATAAAAATACTTCGATTTTGAATTTCATTTTCACCCTCTGCAAAGTAGCAAGTTTTATATGATTGAGAAGCTCACGCAATTCCTCTGCAACAGGTAACCTCGTTCTATTCTCTCGATATCATGGCACCACGAAAGATGATGAAGAAGACCGATGCGACTGATGAAGGTTCAAATCCAAACACAGACGTTTTGTTAGACACCACGCCGCGAGCCATGGACACTGTGAAATCTTGGACATTGGTGTTCGAGGTTCTGGAACATGAGATTATAAATTGTCCAGAAGATTCCGGTGATGAAGTAGACGATACTCATGAAGCTAAACTCAGATATATAGCTCAGTCAGAGCTACACAAGATAGTTGCGTAACCGAGACTCGTGTCGTATAATGACATGATAGGGAAGGCCTTGGAGAACATCGACATCCAAACCAAGAGCATCACCAACCACCAGAAAGTTGTCGTTGGGTCATTCCGACCAGAACACCTCCAAGTAATGTATAAGCTATCTCCCACTGCCAAATATAATTACAATGCTGCATTTGTGTTGGAATTCGAGCAACAGGAATGCATGCAATATGACAAGAGTTACCCTGATATAGTCAAGTCCTGGTGGGGGCACCCAGAGAAGTTCAAGGCTGACGCTCATGGCATATATGCCACAACATCGTTGGATAATCACATGATTTACGTAGCCATGATGATCTATAGACTGTTCGGGAAGAAGAGTCCTACTCATTTCCCGGTGGCATGGGTATCGATTATGCATGAGGTGGCCGAGGGCTACACTTTTAAATGGGCCAAAATTTTATCAGACAACTTGGCCAAAGAAATTACTGAATACAAATTGGCGAAATCAAAGGGGCATCCCGCCCCTTTCTATATGTCTGCATATGTCATGGATGTTATCTACTTCATAACCCCTTTCCCACTAATGAATTGGAGCTGGACCCCGACCGATGCAGAGCCTATCCACTTTTACCATTCCAAGTTGTGGGAGGAAAAAGAAAAATATTTCTTTTACGAAATCTATCACAATGTAGTGGTCCCTGTCCATATAGCCCTATATGGTTGCCCACCCCCTCAAATTTCAGACATAATCATGGGAAATCTGGGAAAACTAGCAGATTGGTTCATTGAAGAAAACTTCTCTTATATCAGGGTTTTCGGATGCTCAGTTCCTCCCCATGCTCTCCCGAGATTTTTACCAGACTGACTGGTATGTCGAGAAGTAGCTTACCAGACAGTAACATGGGGCATCATCAAGGAGCTGAAAGCAGCCTAGAAAAAGGTATGGCCTACCTTTCCTCTCTAGGTCGGTATGTTTTCACTATTGGATTTCGGGCAATCCAAAGTGGAGGCCGCAGCTTTAGAGGATGTCAAATTGGTTGACATCGAATTTAAAAGGAATGATCCATACAAAATTGTGGAGAACCACCTGGCCCAATACAACTTGAAAAGGTATGTGCATGAAAACTCCCCACACGATGAAATATTCAGGGGAGTTAGGTCTTACGAGGAGGTACTGAACATATTCCAAACCTTATCCCTAGATCAACAGGCTAGTTTCCTCAGTTTCCAAAAACACAGGCGAAACAATTTGCCAAAAATATTACAAGGAGAATCGATAGCCGCTCCTCCTGAACATGGATCTATACCTCCAGGTTATGAATCACGGAACTCTGGTAAATATAATACTGAGGAAACCCAAAAGAGCTCTGAATTTTTGACTCAGAAATTAGAAGCTTCATTATCAAGCCCACTAGGCCCTCAGGCAACGACTCAGATCGAAGCCTTCCTAAAGCAAGGGAAGGATGCATCTCTTTCGACACTAGCCACACCTGCCGCCAATACAATGGAGTGACAACCATCTATGGAGATCGGTACCCCTATTACTTCATTGACCCCTCTGCAGTCTAGTTTCGAAAATCTTAGTTCCGAAGTCATTTTTGTGGGTGATCTTACCCCAATCTTGCCCAAAGAGATGCCTCTTTCGGCCTTCTTCTTTAGCAAGAAATGAAGGGCCATCATCAAAAGAGAATCACATCAGAAGGACAGAGTAATAACCAAAAGGCAGAGGATGTTGTATGATGGAAATGATCGCGATGATTCAGAATTCACGAAAGAAGTTGCAGGTTCATTGGGTGCCTTTGCCACTACAAATCAATGGTCAGTGGAAAACTTGGCAGAGCAACTAAGAAAAAAAATCTTATTGGTGGGGCAACTACAAGATCAAATGTTGACTATGGAACAAACCATAAAGAATAAGATGAACAAAGACTTTGAACAAATCAGAGCTTATGACTGACATCAAATCCAACAGTTGCTGGCTAACCTAGAGGAGCTCCATTGAAATTCGCAGGCCAACAAAGGATTGGTCACTCAACGTGATGAGTTAACAAGGAAATTGCAAGATAGATTAGGCCTGACTGAAGGTACATCAATGGATATTTCATCCTTCCAGAATCAAGCGTTGGAAATAAATGAAAAACTGGAAATGGCCCAGCAGGATCTTTTTATGAAGGTTGATGCCATCTAGAAGTTCTACCAGGCGGTAGAACTTGCTTTGAAGGATGTCTATATTAAGGAAAGAGAAGCTCGCTCAGCCCAAGCTAAGTTTCAAGAGGTCATCATATTGGCACAGAAAGATAATGTCCCTAATTCTCCTCGGCTTTCCCCTTCTGAATAAATAAGAGGTGATATGGCCCTGAAGGTGGGGGAAACGAAGTTGGCAGAGAGCAAGAGATTATCCCTGGAGGTGAAGGATGCTTGCCAAGAAGCATTATCATCCTTATAAAAAAAAAAATTGATTTTGAGGGAAGCAGTATCGCAGAGGCCTTGGGGAAAATCGATATCGGAATGAATCAACATAATTCTAGAAAAAGCAAGGAGGAAACTCTGGCAGCCATTCAGGAAATGAGCCAGATTGACCTGCTTAAAATAAATAAAGGGCTTGCGAACCCAAGTTCACAGTTCCAGGCCTTAGCTCAAGAGGTGAAAAGAATCCAAAAATGACTTCCTCAAGTGAAAAGGAAATTATATACTTTCGAGGTGAATGAAACAATTGAGCCATCAAAGCTAGTTGTGTAATTTTTAGATAGATGCAACCAATGCATCGAGCATGGAAAAGAAAGCACAATTGTGAGTGGGTAAGAAAATGTCATTACATTACTAAACATGGCTGGAGGGACAGATGGCAACGAGACTTCAACGACTAAAACATTATGCTGAATTATTAAGAAGACCAGATGACAAAGGTGTCTAGCCTAAAGGAATGAGGAAAATAAGCGTTTCTGTCAGCAGACGAAGAGATAGAAGAGAATTCCAACAAAGCTCATCATTTTCTATGCATTGTTGTATTATTTCAAATATTTGTTATTTTTATTATAAGAATTCCAACCGTTTTGAGTTGTGACAATTTTGTATAAATACATAGATCCAAGATCTATTAATGGCTGCTTCTTGCAGGATGTAATAGAGAAAACTCTCCTTTGAGTATTAATACAAGTGCAAACAAAGATTCCAAATTTTGTTCAATTTGGGTTATGTATTTCTCCTATATTTCCATATTTCAATATTTCTCTATGCATTTCCTTGATGGATGTTTGATTGCAATTTAGTATCACAACTATTGTAATCGTATTATATCAGTAATTTGTTAAGTGAGCAATTTTTTCCTCTGTATTTACTGTGAGTAAAACAAGACCTGCAAGCTATGTGAATTACTGTACTTTATACTTTGTTCAAGGGTGCACTATCTATTTTCTTCCACTGCAACAAGGTGAGATTCTTCAGCAATCACTTTGTTTAACAATTTTGTAAATTTCCCCCACACCATTCTATATTATAATTGTGACTCAGACAAGAAATACGACCTCTGTGCTGTCATATTGTTAATTTCTTTTAAGGACCTTTTCTCATATAACTAAAGGTAGAAAAATCAATCTTTAAAAGCATTCTCTTTAAAACTTTCCTGATGCCTGAAATTACTCTTTGAGCCTTAAGTTTAATCTCAGGAACAACAACTTACATACTGGATAACTCGTTAAGCTACTTACTAGATAATACATAGCACGACAACTCAAAGAATCCATAGAGGTAGTGTTGTACAAATTACTTGGATGACTCACTAACCTACATGCCAAAACAAGCATCCATTGCTAGCCTTTTCACTAGACATAAGCCCATATCCTGCTATCCCATGCACTAGGATAGGATGCCATTAAACCATAAAATGAAGCCTATTTTTTGTCTGCCCGTCATTATTATCAAGCAATGGAAGTGGGAAATTAATAATAAATAATCCCACCACGTGTCTTATGATTATCCAATTAGCTAGGGGAACATACACGCTCATGGCATCACATGAGTTCACATTCTCCCCCCATCACACACATTGTGAGAAATTGTGATCGTGACCTTGTAATATACCTAAGTGTATTGCATAGTTCAATAATATAATAATAAACATAATATGATAAGATATTTAACTTAGTATTTAAATATAATAAATAAATATTTAATAATACAATAAATCAACATATTTAGATTCCTATGGTTTGGGAATAGAGAGAAAGAAGGTACTCCCTTGGTTAAATGGCAAGCTATTTCCAAACCCAAAGATATGGGAGGTTGGAGCTTTAAAAATATTCATCATTTTGGGAAGGCCCTTGTAGCTAAGAGGTTATGGAGGCTCATTTCTATGGATCAACTTTGGAACTGTTATGAACCAAATGCTTAAAATATCACAATAAACCGGAAGTACACACCATGTACACCAATGTGAGCATGGAACACCACTCCAAGATAGATAAGAGAGATGAGTTACACAATAACTCCTTAAAGATTAGGAGAAACTCCTCCAAATACCCAAATACATTCATACATCACAATTCACATGTCGTAATAATGACTACATGATCTCTATATATACCTATTCACACATTGGACATGTGGCCCTTTATTATTAGGTCGACCCTATTACATATATATTTACACATTACATATACATTTAACCCCATACATTTCCCCTTTGGGTTCATATCATAATTCCAATCTATTGTGATGTATTCTAGTCATGCCACTCTCTTTACCTTATTGGCACAAAGGTTTCATTATATATGGGTTTGGTTGAATGATATTATATAGATTTATAGATTTGATTCTAAAATGCCAAGTCCAAAGGAAAAGCACATGAAATATTATTTTCCTTGTTGGAAGAGTTAACAAAGATAAATGAGAAGGGGTAACACTAGGAGGAAAGCAAATCATTTGTGAACTCATTGAAACAACGCAAGTAATTTGCATCAAGGTTGTAGAGAAACAAAATAAAGGAGGTGTAGATATAATGGTTATACTAGGAGAAAGAGAAGAAAACAAAGCAAAAATATGCTTGTCAAGGCTCCTGAACCACACGATTCAAATCTAGAAGTTCCTACTAATTTCTAGTGTCATATGTATGCTTGTCAAGGCACTTCAAACCACATGCATTGAATCTATTAATTACAAAGTGTAAGGTAAACTTTCAATTATTGTTACTTGAAGCAAACATGTGCTCCAGAAGGCTCTCGAAACTCTATGAATTGAATCTACAAGTTTCTAAGTTACATCCATACCCTTGTTAAGGTCCCTCCTTCTAGATAGGCATTTCCTCTAATTGAGTAACGAGCTAGCAATGAGGAATCCTAACACAATTTCCAAAAATATAGATAATAAGAGTTCCATGCCAATTGTGAGAGAAATATCTAGGATGACAAAATTTTGGTGTTGGCCATGTGGGCAAAGACTAGTGCAACACATGTTGTAAAATGCTATATGCAATGAGACATTTTAAAGGTTTGGTTTTGAGTAGAATTTCCCTAGTGCACAGATCATATACTACCACAAGCTTCTCTATGAATAACCCAAGGACATTATTCATTAGATACACAAAAGTAGAAAGGCTGTCAGTCAATCCAAAAAGCATGGCAAGACATTCAAATGACCCTTTATTGTTTTAGAAACCAACTTCAATTTTTATGGTTATTTGACGGTATATCGATTTAAGATAAACTTTGCAAAAATAATTGGCTCAACATAACTAGTGTAGAAGGTTTCCAATTCTTGAATGAGGGTATTGAATCTTCATAGGTATCTTGTTCAAGAATTTATAATGAATACAATGTCATCAAGTATCATCTTTCTTGGGATCTAGCACAATGGGACAAACACAATGGGATGAATTGGGCAAGATGAGATCATAATTTCCAACAAGGTCTTGCAATTGGCAATTGATCTCATCATTCTCCATATTGAAAGTCAAATAATTTCATTAGGTGAGGGTGACCCTAGGACAAGTTTGATGCTATGTCAAATAGGGTAGTGTGTTTATATTCATAAATAACATACCTACCATATACATAGGATCATCTAAACACATAAAATACGTCAAGGGGTGTCATGTCATAGATGACCTCATCCCTCAAAGGCTTGATACCAAACTCAAACTTGCACTGTTGTACAAAGTGGATATCTTTGATGTATGTTTGTTGGTATTCCTGAAAGGATCATACTCCCCAAAGTTAGGATATGAATCCCTCCTTACGGAAAAAGAGATTCCACCCCCTCCCTGGTGGGGGAAATTAATTTGGAAACTCAACAACCCTGCAAATACCAAACTCTTCATTTGTCTCCTTTTAAAAGAGAATGCCCCTACTAGGGAAAATATTTAGAAAAGAACCTTCATAGGGCCCAATATATGCCCTCTCTACAAACAACAAGAAGAATCAAGCATCCACCTCTTTTTATCATGCTCATACACCCTTGAAGTTTGGAAGACCATAAAAAACTCACTAAATTACAACTCTGAATGGAAAGGAGATACAATCCAAGAAGCCCTGAAATATTGGTGGGAGAACCATAATCTAAATCAATTCAAAGGCCTTCCTCTTGTAGTCTACTAGGGAATTTGGACTACCAAAAATAGATCTATCTTCGAGGAGAAAGAAATCCCTCCCCTTAAATGTGCACTAACCAATCTTGCTACTTTTGAGTCACTTCCCACCAAACCATTAGTCACATCTCCTATTTCCCCTTCACAACAACTTGAAATCAACAAAAACACTCCATGGGAATTCTTTGATGGAGCAACACAAGGCTTCCCTTCAAAAGGGGGTGCGGGTGGCATCCTTAACCTCTCAAAAACCTCCTTCATATCCTTTTCAACCAATATTGGTGAAGCAACAAACAACAAAAGCGAATTGACAACTCTTTTTTTCTTCTCAACCTAGCCCAGGAAAAACATATTTCTCAGATTCAAGTTTTTGGGGACTCTCTTCTAGTTGTAAACATCATCAAAGGCACACACATTCTTCACAACTTCTCTCTCATCCCATCCTAGAAAAAAGCAAAAGAATTATCTCCTCTCTTACCTCATTTTCCATTTCACATGTTTACATGCATATGGAAAATATGGGAAAAATGTCCACAAAGGACCATTGAACATCTTCACCCCCCTTGGTTCACAGCCTGATCTGTAGGCCATTAGTGCCAATTTCTCATTGAAATTTTTGTACTAAGGAACCTTCTCTATTTTTTGATAATGTAACGGAAACCACCAGAATGTAAATATATGATGATCATAATAGAAAGAAATCATGAGTATATATGAACAATCGACACAATGAACTTCTCAAGAAGCAATGCAAAAATGAATGCCAGAGGCATCTACTGATGTAATTTTGTTATCTCATACTAAAATTACTTGCTTTTTTCTCTGAAAAAAAAAAGAAAAAAAAGAAAAAAATGTTTGTTGGTCTTGCACATTGCTCCAAAATGTGAGGAATACATGTTGCTTCCAAGTATGATTTTGTGAGTGATCAAGTAAATTAAAATTTCAATGTGTATAGGCATTATTTGAAAATTTGGGAACCAAAACGACTTCTTGAGTTGGACATTAATTTTTGAAGCGATGAGAGAACATATCAAATTGCTCCTTCTAGTTTACATGGGTTGGGGATTTTTTCTATGGATGGTGTAAATGTTCCATATCAAAATGCAGTTGAACCGATGGAGTACATTTTCCCAACATACAAATATGAAGATTGGATAAGGCTAGCCTAGTAGCTATCGAGTATGCAAAGATATGGAATTTGTGCAAATTATAACCAAATGTACGAAACCAATCAAAATAAAGGATAATTTGTATAAGTTGATGGAAGGCCAAAAGATTTAGAAAATGTTGTAGGATTTATAAACAATTCACATCTTGGAAGCATGAACTAGCTACCCAATGACATGTTTTAGGGGCACAATAAAAATAAAGTTGTGGTTTGTGCAATAAAACCAATAATTTTAGGGAAGGAGTTGTTGATCTATTACAATTTGAATATAATTAAGGAAAGATGTAATTATGTGTTATAATTTATAGTCATTATTTGTTTATTGTATTTGAATATGATTTTCCATAGTTGTATCTTAGGCATCTTTTATATAATTAACATACCAATGATTATGTTGTAGGTTGATTTGAGCATTTAGTGTGTTTCTATTGTGGATTGATTCTTTTAACTCAATAGTTGAATGGGTAAAATCACTTTAGTTGACAATATCACTAGAGAAATGACTTATGCCTCCATAATTCTACTAAATTGGGCTCAAATCCAACACATTGGGTGATATTTGCAAACATTTTGCAATCATTCATTAGAAGAAAAGTAAAAAATATGCCAAGACGTTATTAATGAAGTTTCGTTGGATTTGTATTATGTATAAGATCCTTCTTTTGATATTTATCTTAATTCAACGCAACATCTCATCGTTGTTATCAACCATCACCAATGAAAACACAATACCAATATAATTGTAGACATGATTTTGAATTTTGTTTTCACTAGTATATTCATCATTGTCAGATGTGTCAAGTCCACCAATGAAATTATTACCAACCTCCTTCACACCTATTTTCCCTACTCCAATTAGAAGAGCATGCTTAGAAAATAAGTTCTTATGTCTAAGCGGACAACAGGTATCCCATGGCATCATATTAGCTTGGCCATTCAACCCAAAGAAATACCTTAATTGGGTATGACTCAGTCATTAATTTCCATCACACAACAAAGTGGTGACACATCCATGAATGTTAGACCCTTTCCGACCTATGACCGTGGCATTAATTCTACTTTTGAAGATGCATAGTTTAAACCTATGCCACACTACAAATAATCTCAGCCACTAGGTTGCACCTGTGGGGAAGATAATTTTATATGTTTCAATAATGATGTTTAGTGACATATATGTTTCAATGTGTATTAAAAGTTATATCAAATAGTTTAAGCTTGCATATGTGGGCATTGATGTTAAGCCCTAATATTGGCTCATTACCCCTTAATTGGGGCATATTAGATTAGTAATGCTATTTTATTTATGTCGGCTCTAGGCCATTAGTTGTAATTTAGATTAGTAATGTTATTTTAATTATGTCGGCTTTAGGCCA